>ML782989.1:224077-329521 GCA_009831015.1 Picea engelmannii
AGAAACACCATGCACAAGAACACAAGAAATATCCTGGGAAACCCTTCTCAACAAGGGAAGAAAACCCAGCCAAATCCTTTGCTATATTCTTCAAGAGAAAGACCTTTCACCACCAAGAATGACCTAGCACACAAGAGGGTGCTAAAGCCCTAGAAGACTAGCGCCCAAGAGAGGTGCGCACATTTTCCCAAGTAGATGTATTTGTTGTAATTTCCAAACACACAAGGAAGATATGATTCCACAATGGGGAATCATCCCTTACTTATATTAGACTTGTCCAATCAAAAAAGACGTATATTGGCTCAACAGGTCCGACCTCTCTAAGTCACTTTATATTTATTATTATTATTATTATAATTAATATTAACAATATTAATTATCTTTTGCATTTATTATTAGACACATTAAGGTAGGGCTGACCTATACCCTTTACATAATAATTAGGGTTATAGGTAGGTCTGACTCTTGAACAATATATAGCAAAGGATCCAATACACCCACTAGTGATAATCCACTAGGGGCACATCCATAGGGATGTCATAGCTCTGATTCACTGCATTACACAAAAGAACCAGATATTCACACGTTCACATGTGCTCGTCCACAGGCACGTCCGCTCTACAGATATTCTTTCCCACTGCCACACACAGGAGAATCATCTGGAGTCTTCTCGTCAACTCTGCTTCTCAGAGGAGGCTAATACATCATCTTCATTTATGTTCTCATGACGATGCACCCAGCACTTTGGGATTTCACACGTTCACCTTGTGCTCAGCCACAGGCACGTCCTAACTCAACATATCGCCTTTCCCACTGGATAATCATCTAGAGTTATTCTCAACTCTGTGAATGGAGGAGGTCATCTCCATGTTCCTAGCTATGTCTCAGGCAGGAACCACATACCCTTCTTAGGGGCTTTCTCTCAGGTTTGTAAGTTGAGAGAAAGGCTTCACATAGCTGCTATGATCCACACCTCACAGGTTTGTAAGCTGGAGAATGTGTCACACATTTGCATTCATCAACATTGTTAATATGTTTAGGACACAAATCCTCACTATAAGCACCTACTCATCATTTGCAGACACCAATCTTCCATGCATCAACCTGTCAAGAAGATGAGGACACCAATCCTCTCCCTAGCACCACCCTACCACTCTTACTTCATTTTTCTTGTTTTCTGGCATCTTTTCTTCAAAGCTTCTCTTGTCACAATCCACTTCTCCCATTCCTCACTCATCCATAAAACAAACATGGAATCGTTATTTGTACACTACCTACCTCCACGAATTTGTCCACTTACATAAGGAAATCATGCTTAACAGGTCAACTCTGAGTCCTCTTCTTTCCTTCAAATTGGGCTATCAAAATACTTCCAAGAAAACGGGTCCCAGTCTCCTTCTATCGCACGTCATCTATTTACTAGACATAGCATACATTTTGACCCTCAATAGTCGTTGGATCATGTTAAGATTCAATCTCAATTGTTGATCTATTTCATTGTCCACCAAAACACATAATATGTCCTCAATGTTCAACGGCCATCTAATCTATCCTTGATTTGATCTCGATCGTCAATATTCTTATCATATCAGGACCATGTGTAAGCTCAATGCACATTTGTCATCCGATCTATACCTCCATTCGGTCACATCGTCGATCTACTTAAGTGTCCTCAAGAACACACCATGCAACCATAATGCATAGAAGTCATTCGTTCTGGTCCTCAGATTAATATCGACCGTTGATCCAGTTCTCACATAGTTCAATCCTTTAGCTCACACCCACCATTCCATCAGAACTCCAATTGGCGTCAGTCATCGATTTGTTATCTTGATGGTTTCATCATGGGTCTAAGCCATATCTTTTCATACCTCCGTGACCTCCAAAATACACCTTCACGTTATTTCACACTCATTTTTCACCTATACTTAGATGAAATTCTAATCATTTCTCCCCAGGTATAAGGTATATCTTTTCATACTTCCACGGTCTCCAGAATACACCTTTGCGCTCCGCCGCACTCACTTTTCACCCATACTTAGAAACGTTTCTAAGTATTTCACTGTGAGTCTACAAGACATTATGAATCATCAGAACTCTCACCCTTTGGGCCATCTGATCTGTGACATGTGGTGACCTCATGGGACATTGGATCTCTCACCCTCTGGGTCGTCCGATTTGTGACAAGTGGCGAACTTTTGGACCATCCAATCTATTCTTGATACTTAGTCAATTTATTCTAAATATCTTGGTACTTAGTCATTTTGATACTTATCCAATTCTTTAAATTTCACCACGGACCATGGGTCTACAACATCTCCTCGACTCTATATGTGTGCCCTCATTCATCCGATCAATTCTTGACACTTAGTTATTTTTCAAGATCTTCATCATGAGTCTGCAAGTTTGCACCCATTTCTTCACATACCCCTAATTCTTCATCGCTCCATAATGTCTTGATACTTAGTCGATTTTCTAGATCTCTTGTGCTAATATAATAGATGAGGTGGCTACCATGTGGATGTCTTCTTCATGTACTAGATGACATACAGATGGCACCATATGTGGCATCCGCAGAACTTCTTATTATGGCACTGACGTGGACTCCCTCTGATGTGGCACTCATCTAATTGGACATGTGGTGTTGATGTGGTTGTTATCATGGCGTTGATGTGGTTGCTATCACAGTGTTGATGTGGTTGCTATCATGGCATTGATGTGACTGCACTGACCCACCAAGTATCAGACCTCAATCTTTGATTTTAATAGTTGATCTTTGGAGATGAATGGTCAAGATTTAACCTATTCTTGGTCCATCATTCTCCCGACAAAAGTTAACTTCGCGCGCAAGGTTTCGTGACTTGCCTGTTTTTATTCAAACAACGTAGTACTAAATTTTCATTATAAATTATTTGGTCTTGTTTTTTCCCAACAAATGTGGGATATATCGTTTTGTGAAAAAAAATTGTTGTGCCTTCATACTTCAACTTTGGTTCCCTTAACAGAATTATTTTTGTAGATAGCTTCCTTTGTTTCGTCGAGCTTTATCGATTTGTGATCACTCTACCACAAATCTCTTTACCTCCTCAATTTCATCCAGTCACCATTCTTCTTTAAATCTATGTAGCCAAAGTTCAATCTATTTTATTTACACACAATTACTTCATCTTCATGGTAAACAAAGAACACTTGCAAAGATTTTAACATTGCATAGTCATCACATAGGGGCGTTCTCTTCCTCCTTTGTCTAGATCGACTAAGATTTTGGTCTCTTCCTCTGTTTACATTTCATTCCTTTTTTCCTTCATGTACATTGGGTAGATGTGCAGTAGCTCATCAACTCATGGAGTCTCCCCCTGTCTTTGATATTTTCTTCTCTTTACATCAATGACAACACTATTTCCAACAATCATCATCAAAAAGAATCCCTCCATACTAGGTCAACTCAAACCTCATCAAGGTGAGGGGATGCTTTGGGTGCCTTGCCCGAGGTGAGGGGATTCCTTCCCTCTGAGTGACCATCCAACTATATCTACAATATGCATTCTCATCCACTCAACATCCAAGGCCCATGAGGCATGAAAAGGTGAATAAAGAAGGGAATATATGAGAGTATGTAGTTTGTCAACTCCATATGGATTTCTTATTTCAAAATATCATTGAGAAACAAGAACATGTACTTGAAGACAATCTTGATAATAAACAAAAACAACAAATTTTTCACTGTGTTACTTAAAATCAAGAAATCAAATGCATTGCAACAGGATAAATGAATTCAAGTAAGAAAAGAAATAGAATAAGATATGAAAGAGGATCCGAACATCAACATGTCTTTGCCATTTAGTATCAATATGGAATATAAACTGTCTTACAGTGGATTTTACAAAAAGGTCCTTGAATGCCCAACTTATCGACCCCTTACTTCTCCTTCTACCCTGTTTATATAGAAAGAATACATATTTATCAAGATCCAAAAGAAATGGATTTGAAAACCTTCTCATCTATATTTAGTTTCTTGTTTCAAATAATCAAGGAGGAGATCATATTTGATCTCCAAGTCGAATTGATGACGTGGCTCATCAACTGTTGTCCATGAGATTTTTTAGGAAAATAAATCTGGCAAATTCCTGAAAAACATGGTCCAAATATCTATTTGTATCTCCAAAACTGTGATAGTTGTGTAAAAAACAGGAGAGTTTTTTTGAAGGGACCCATTCCCAACAAAAAATTATTTTGGTTTCCAAAAATTCATCTCCAGCTGTTCTGAAACCTTGTCCAAAATTAGTGACTAAAATGGGAAATTATTTATTGTGAAATATCTGAAAAATAGGCCTCAAAAATATATTTGAATCTCTTAAAATGTGATATATTTGTAAAAACCAAGAGAGGTTTTTGTGAAGGGGTCCATTGTCAACAAAAACCTATTTTGGTTTCAACGAATTCATCTCCAAATGTTCTAAAAACTCTCTTGAGGATAAATACTAAAACAGGTAAAAATCAAAGTATGTTTGTATTGATTTCTACTCTTCTTATTTTTTGAGGTTGTATAAGCCAACTATTGAGACACCATATGATGTTCATAGAATGGGAGATTTCAACTTTGAGGCACCTATTGTGGTACCATAGGTCCAATGTATGCTATTCCAAAGAGAGCAGGTGATATAGAGAAAAGAAAGGTAGATTGTTGGATGACAGAACTGAGTAATTTCGCCTGTAAAACTACAACATTTGCAGCACTGCCATCAAATAAGTTGTTCCTAGTACCACTAACTGAAGAATGCATGTATATGTAGTGTTTCCATGAGAAAACATAGCTACAGTTCGAAAAACATTTCTCCCTATTGTGTTAGTAGCTCCTTTACTCTGTCTTTTTCCTTCCTTGCTTTCACTTTAAATTTTGGATATTCCTCTACAGGGGCATGTAAATTCAGATCTACAGTAGCTTGGGGTTTTCTTAATTTAATCACATATATATATAGAACATATCCCATAACTAAGGTATTCATCTTTAGTGTTGTCAGAGTCTCTAGTTTCTGGAAGGTCTTGCATTTGGTCTAGTTCTCGAAAAAGATCATTTATGTCATCATAAACTGCATATGTGCCCTTAAATACAGATTCAGATACTGAAGTTGATTTTGTATTTTCTCTGGTCATGGGAATTTTGAAGTTGATATTCTATAATTATAAGATTCTCCTTCTTGATGGAAGGATGAAACAATGCTTTTGAATTCAGACTAAATTTATTAGCAGCTCTGGTAGAATTCCTTCTAGGGAATTTAGGTACATGTGTTTGCTTTTTACTCTATTTTTTACCCTTTGCAGTCTTCTTACCTGTAGATTGTTGTTTATGTTTGACTGGAGTCAGAACTGGACTTGTGGTGTAAACTTCATATTCATCAAATTCCCTTTTTATATCTGGATAAGGATAAATGTCAGTCTCTTCATTCATTTTAGGCTTCTTACCTCGACTAGTACTGCCTTTATCATCATCTTTACCTACAAGAAAATCACCAATAGCTTTTTAGGTTTGTAATTTTCTCTTGCCAGCACGAGTTACCCTAGCTGCAACAGAATCTTCTTTCAATAAAATTCCAGTGGCTTGAGAAGTCTATTTCTCTTTTATAGGCCTTTTCCCCTTGACAATTTTGGATTTGGTTGATTGTATATTCGGTTTTAAGGACTGGATCATATATAATATGAAAAAATTACAGCTGATGAAAAAACCCAAACTGCTCCCCTGCAATTTCTATTGTATTTGTGAGACCATAATCCACTTGATTTCCTTGAAATAACACATGAACATCACTTGGTTTATGACAGTGAATGACAACATCTTGGATAAGCTAATTTCCTTCATCTATTTCTCCTATATTAGATTCATACTCATAAAAAAATGGGCTCATTGTTGCACAGGCCAATGAATGTTGATGTGAAATTATGCTCTTCTCCATTTTCATATTCATCATATACAGGTTGACTATAAAAAAAATATGAATTTTGAAATTCACAATTTTTTTTTCATTATGCTCTTCAAAGAAAGAACACAAATGAACAACCTAGTCTTTTGGAACAAAAATTTCATTATGACAATCCAATAAATTTGTTGTCATAATATCCATGACACTATCATCAACAACATCTTGAAAAACTTCTCCTTGAAAATAAGAATGAGAGTAAGTTTCATGAATGATCAAATCTTCTTCATCATGATAGGATGGAGACTTTAGATTGATTTCAACTGGAAATGATACAAAAATTTGTTCACCATCAATATAATTTTCAAGAATTTATTCACTAAAATATTGCCCTTCACAAATATTTCCAGTAGCAAATTCTTCACGAAGAGACCCATCTGAATGGCCATCAAAACTGTTAGGAGCATTATGAGAACATTCCAAAATATCTTCACTGATCTCATCACTAAAGCCCTATTGAATTTTTTTCTAAGAGATTTAAATTGCTCACAACAATCATTCAAGAGGCATCTGACATGATAAATCCTCTTACAACATGAATGAAAAGCAGCATGGAAATCATTTAATGATGAAATACTGGAAACATGAGGAGATCGGTACCATTGTCTTGCCTCTCCTTCCAAGGAGTACATAAACATCTTCAACAACACATCTTTGTGATGAATATCAAGCTGGTCCATGTATTGATGAAAATCAATCAAGTGTTGTGCATGATGATCGTGATCATCTCCTCTGAACCTTGGATGTACTGGGATCTTTTTGTCAAGTGACTTATTAAAGAACTGCATAAAATGAGCATAAACTAAAGTACACCACAAAGAAGGAAAAGCTCAAAAGGAAAGAGACATAAGCATGCAATATGAACATAAAGAACTTGATAACGGAGCTTGTCCCTGGTGGACTACGTCTCCGAGTCCTGCTCTCAAATGGGTAGGTTTTTTTATTAACTCCACAAAAGAATTGGGCAAAATGCATAAGTATACCTCATTCTGGAGTTAAGCTACAGAATATTTGTTCAGATCAAAAAACTAACATCACCATTGTGTTCTTGGTGTGGAGTTATCTAAAAATGACTGTCTCCACGCCTCGATCCGAGTCTGGCACTTTCAGGCCCAAGAGACACCCCTGCCTAGATTTTTGTGCCCTACCTCCGCAATAAATGACTAATAAATGCATGTTGAAATTCGTGTTAAAATTTGTGCAGGCATGCTCTTGGTTCTCCTCTATCCCCGTACACTGGCGAACACCCCTTTTTATATAAAAAATTGGCGGTTATGCAATAAAGAGGGTGCTTGTCGTGATGGTAGTTGGAGCTATATTTAGATTGTTTGTTTGGCAGAGGTCTCGGGATCGAATTCCGTGGACTCCTCTTTTAGCATGTGGTTGCAACTAGATTTGGCGCATGCGCTAAATATGGCAGGCAGTTACTAACTGGCTAGAATGGCAGATAATATGGCGGGTATGACATATATGGCGTGTGTTTGAAACATGGTTGTGTGGTTTAGCATATAACCAAGGGTTGGGCCAAAGGCCTAGCCCCTTTCCTTTTCTGCCCACATAAAACATTAAACTTAAATAATATTCTTGTCATATTATAAACAAGAACTACATAGTGGTATGTTGGCTAGCGCGGAGTTGTAAGGCCTTTGGGCTAGGAGGTTAGGAGTTTGACTCTTGGGGAGTCATATAATTTTACCACTTGTGAACTAGATTGGAGGGGTGCCACATGGCAGGCCACGACTGGGCCACGTGGCACCATAAAATTTTCCCACGAAAATGACACTTGTCACAACCTAATTCACCCACTCATTTTCCATCAAACATGTATGACCTTGCCACGTCATCCCATGCCAACTCAACACTATACCACATTAATTGTATGGACGTGCCACGTGTCACCCTTGTAGTGGTGACACGTGTGACCTTGACCTTTTGACATTTTGACCAAGTTTGACTTGAACTTTGACCACTTATGTCTTTCAATCCGTAACTCTGTTTGACGAGCCATTTTCTCCGTTAGAAATCTTGTGATGCGCTCTTCGCGACCATGCCATTTTAACTGAGTTTTGGGAACTTTGAATTTTTTCCCTTTCTCTGTTCATTGAATCCATTCTGAGCATCCTAAGTTGTTCTTAGCCTTCTCTGGATCCTTTTTGGATCACGCCTTCCCACTGAGAGCTTTTTGGACCACCAAAATCTTTCATAAATCAACTGGTAAGTGAGCGAAGAGTCCCCTCACTTTGTCCTTCTCAATCCACTTTTCCTTGCTTGGATGTGTGCCCTTTAATCCTACTCGAAGATGATCAACATCACCCCTACGTGAAGTCCTCGTCCTTCTGTCCAGGATGATATCTTCCTATAACTCATCCAAGTACTTAGGTGAAAACTCATCAACTGAAGGGATTGAAACATCCTCATCCCGATCCATGATCATGGGAAGCTTAAAAAGTTTCAAGTTCTCTATGTTCACAACAGAGTAAATCTGCATATGCGGTGGAATATCTAAACGAAAATCATTAGTGTCACTTTTATCCAAGATAATGAAGGTTCCATATCGGATGGGCTTGAGTTTCTTGCCTTCAGCCTTCAATTGTTCCTTGTTGATATGAAGTCATACCCGGTCTCCAACCTGGAACTAATGATCAACCATGTGCTTGCCATGCCGAGCTTTATATTGTGCTTGACTCTTCTCCAACTGTTCCCTGACTTCCTAGTGTATCTGTTGAATCCTCTGGATGAACTTGCAGGCTCTATCCTCTATTTTTTCTCTATTCACATCGGCATATCTACCATACATCAAGTCCAAATGAACCTTTGGTAGGTACCCAAAACACGTCTCAAAAGGTGAACTCTGAGTGGATGAATGTAAAGCTCGGTTATAATAATGTTGTACATAGGGTATATGTTCATCCCATAAATTAGGATGCTTGATGCAGTAGCCTCAAAGCAAAAGTACCATTGTTCTATTTACCACCTCTGTCTGTCTGTTGATCTGAGGATGAAAATAAGTTATCCTCTTCAATTTGGTGTCCATCATTCTCCACAAGCTAGTCCAAAAATCCCTAAGGAATCGAGTATCTCAATCTGAGACAATGGACATGTATAACCCAAAATGAACCCAAACATACTGAAAGAAGAGATTAGCAGTCTGCTCAGCAGTGATCTACTTTTTACATGGCATCAAGATACACATCTTGTTGAACCTATCCACTACGACATACAAATAATCATGACCCCCTTTTGGTCATTGGTAAACCCCCTACAAAATCCATGGAAATGCTTTCCCATGGATGGGATGGAACAGGAAGTGGTGAGTATAGCCTCAATTTTCTATTAGTGGGATTACAAGTAGAACACATCACACACCCCTTTACATATTTATTTGCAGTTGCTTTCATTTGAGTCCAATAACAAAACCTCTACAAATTAGCCATAGTTTTTCCTACCCCAAAATGCCTAGACAAAAGAGAAGTATGGACTTCTCGTATTACATGGACTCGTTCACTTGTAGGAATACATAGCTTCCTAAGATGATAGAGTAATTTTCCATGTAGACAATAGTTCTCTACCTATGCACCATGGTTTAGCTTCTCATATACTTCTTTAAAATCTTCATCGATTGCATATTGCTCTACATAGCTATCATGAGATAAAGAAGTATTCTTCAAAATAACAGAAGCAACAATAGGAGGTCTAGAAATCATATTAGCTACCTTGTTACTTGTACCCTTCTTGTATTTGATTACCAAATGAAATTGTTGTAGAAAACCCATCCATCTATACTGTCGATATTGTTGCAGTTTGGTTTGTTCTTGAAGATACTGTAAGGGCTGGTGATCTGTATGTATAATTGTTTCCTTCCCTAACAAGTAATGCTTCCATTTCTTTACGCTTTGGAATAATGCATACAACTCTTTATCATATGTAGGATAGTTAACAATAGCTTTGTTGAAAGTCTCAGAGTGGTAACAGATAGGCTTACAATATTGCATCAATACTGCATCCATAGCGTATCTGATGGCATCTGTCTCAATCTTGAAAAGCTGTTGAAGATTCGACAGTGCTAATACTGGTGCGGTATTGATATTCTCCTTCAAAGTGTTGAAATATTTTTGTTGCTTTCCTTCCCACTGAAAAGTGTTCTTCACACTGGTTAAGGCATGCAAAGGAGCTGCTATAAAGGAGAAGTTGGGAATGAATCTCCTCCAATACTGGACTGCACCTAAGAAGCTTCAGACTTCGGTTACACTCTTTGGCTCGGGCCATTTTACAATTACTTCAATTTAGGAAGGATCAATTTTCAATTATCCTCCTACAATATGACCTAAGTATACAAGTGCAGTCTTTCCAAATTCACATTTAGACATTTTCACATACAACTATCCCCTTTGCAAAGTATCCAATACTTGTTTTACATGCCTTACATGTTCATCCCAAGTTCCGCTAAAAACAAGAATGTTGTTTAAATACACAATCACAAAGTCATCTAGGAAAGGCCTGAATACCTCATTCATCACACGCATGAAATTTGTTAGAGCATTACAAATCCCAAACAATACAACTAACCACTCAAACAATCCATGTTTGGTTTTAAAGGCAATCTTCCATGCATCATGTTCTGCAACCCTAATTTGATGATATCCACTGGGAAAATCCAACTTAGTGAAATAAAAAATCATTCTTCAATTGATCAAGTAAATCATCTATACGAGGAAGAGGGTTTCGATTTTTCACCATGATTTTATTTAAGGCCCGATAATTGACACACATTTTCCATGTTCCATATTTCTTTAGCACCATCACGATTGGAGAACCACAAGGACATGAACTGGGCCTGCTGACCCCTTGATCCAATAAGCCCTGTACCTGCTTCTTGATCTTTGTCATCTCCACAAATGACATCCTGTACATTCCCACATTAGGAAGAGGAGAATCATGCTGAAGATGTATCTCATGTTGGATTTCCCTCTTAGGAGGTAATCCATCTGGTTCCTGAAAAATATCATCATACTTAGAAACAATATCAATTAATTATTTTTTGTGAGACAAATAACATCCTTGGAAAGCATCTAGTGTCCTAACATCTTTCTCTTTGATGACCATGAGTACATATCTCTTATTAGTGGTTATGATCCTTTTCATTTGTCCTACACTAACGAGTGTTGTATTTACCCTCATGCTGTGAGATCTAACAATATATTCCACTCCCCCTTTAGTAAGGTGGTATTTGTTATCATGACGATAGAAGACTGCTTTTATATCATAAAGATAAGGACTCCCCAACACTATGCCACATATATCAAGTGGTACAACATCCAAATCCACTTCATCAATCAACTTTGAAGCAAAAGAAAATATGATCCTACATTGTTTGGTGACATTAAGTTTTGTTTTATCACATACCAAACCAAGAGGATAAGGATTTGGATGTGGTTTCATTACAAGACCCATACTCTTGACAAGTGATTCAGATATTAAGTTTACTTGGGAACCCGGATCGAGTAATGTATCTATATTAGTATGTTTAGATACAACCCTTATATGAAATAACTCATTCCTCTTCCATTCATCAATATGAGATTCATCATTGGAACTTGAACTAGCATGAAGAGAATCTTTACCTTGTACTCCAACCATTGTGATATTTCCTTCATCTCCTGAATCGAAACCTAGATCTCGTTGCACTGTAGCAATGGTCTTTGTCTTCCCCTTTCCACCGAACGGTTTCGGTTTCTTTTCTGGATGCAGTTTCCAACAATGTTCTTCATCGTGACCGCCCTTCTTGCAATGAGTGCAAGATGGTTTTTCTCCTTCTCTTGTCACTGTAGCGGTCTTCTTGTCCTTCCTTTTAAACTTCTTGAAAGTGTTTTGTGGGAAACTGGAAGGTTTCTTCATGGGATCTTCTTGAACATGTTTCCCCCTATTCTCAAGGTGAGTGGCTTGCACACAAACTTCGTCAAGACTAGTGGGGTTAAACAATATTAAAGTATGATGAATATAACTGTGAAGTGTGCCAATATACTTCATTAAAGTTTCATAAGAATCCAAAGGAATGTTCAATGATATAGATTTCTTCCTAAATTCTTTTGTGAAACTTTTTACAATCTGACCTTTACCTTGCCTTAATGTTTTCCATTCCATCATCGCTTTATGTAAATACCCTAATGGATAGAACTGCTTCCTTATCTCTAATTTAAATTCTGACCACGAGGAAAGAAGATTACCACACTTACTTATGTCCTAAAGCTTTCTCTCCCACCATACAAGAGTGGTGCCTTCCAATTGAAGAGAAGCCAGTTGTACTTTAACTTCCTCTTCATCAATATGATGAACACGACAATATACTTCAACCTATCGAATCCAATTATCTAGTTTTTCAGGATTAGCATCTCCATTAAACATAGGTAAAACAAACTTTACATCAAGATTTAATAATGGATTCTTAAAAGAGGCTTTACGGTTAGAATGCTGAGAGTGATGAGAATGCTAAGAGGAGGAAGAACTAGAGCTTGAACACGAATATGGGGGCTCAGGAGGATCTCCTCCAGCCCCTTGGTTTACTGAAGCATCATCATCTGGTGGTGCTTCCTTTTTATTCCCTTTCTTCTTCTTCATCTTCTCATAATCTCCATAGATTCGTTCAACCATTTCTGACATGCAATAAAAGACCATGTTAAAGTTTTTCTCATGTTCATCACACTTGTCCTTTGTTGCTATTTTCTTCCTTCGGGATGCATGACCAACTTCGGGATTGAACGTCTTAAGAGTTCCTTCACCTTGCTTATTCTTGGCCCTAGTAAGCATTCATACTCAACAATTCAAGTCAAATACGATTGCTCTGATACCAACATGATCCAAGATTTTTTTGTCAGGTGACATTTTAAGGAATTGCATAAAATGAGCATAAACTAAAGTACACCATAAAGAAGGAAAAGATCAAAAGGAAAGAGACATAACCATGCAATATGAACACAAAGAACTTGATAACAGAGTTCGTCCCTAGTGGACTACGTCTCTGGGTCCTCCTCTCAAATGGGTAGGTCTTTTTATTAACTCCACAAAAGAATTGGTCAAAATACATCAGTATACCTCATTATGGAGTTAATCTACAGAAGCTTTGCTCAGATCATAAAACTAACATCACCACTGCGCTTGTGGCGTCGAATTACCTAAAAATGACTGTCTCCATGCCTCGATCTGAGTCTATCACTTTCAGGCCCAAGAGACACCCCTGCCTCGATTTTCGTGCCATGCCTATGCAATAAATGACTGAGAAAATATTGAAATGCATGCCAAAATCCGTACGAGCATGCTCTTGGTTCTCCTCTGTCCCTGTAAACTGGTGGACACCTCTTTTTATATAAAACTTTGGCGGTTATGCAATAAAGAGGGCGCTTCGCACGCTGGTAGGTTTGGCTATATTTAGAGCGTTTGTTTGGTGGAGGTCTCGTGATCGAGTCCCATGGACTCCCCTTTTAGAATGTGGTTGAAACTATATTTTGTGTGCGTGCTAAGTATGGCGGGAATTTACTAACTGGATAGAATGGCGAGTATGCCATATATGGCGTGTGTTTGAAATGTGGTCGTGTGGTTTAGCATATAACCAAGAGTTGGGCCGAAGGCATAGCCCCTTTCCTTTTCCACCCACATAAAACATTAAACTTAAATAATATTATTGTCATATTATCAACACGAACTACATAGTGGTATGTTGGCTAGCATGGAGTTGTAAGGCCTTTGGGCTAGGAGGTTAGGAGTTCGACTCTTGGGGAGTCATATAATTTTACCACTTGCCAACTAGAGTGGAGGGGTGCCATGTGGCAGCCCACGACTAGGCCATGTGGCACCATAATATTTGCCCACGAAAATGACATTTCTCAAAACCTAATTCTCCCATGTGTCTGCCATCAAGCTTGTACGACCTTCCCACATTAATCCATGCCAACTCAGCACTCTGCCACGTCAGTTGTACGAACGTGCCATGTGTCACCCTTGTAGTGGCAACACGTGTCACCTTGACCTTTTGAATTTTTGACCAAGTTTGACCTGAACTTTGATCACTTATGTCTTTCGATCTGTAATTCTGTTTGACGAGACGTTTTCACCGTTAGAAAGCTTGCGACGCACTCTTCGCAACCATGAAATTTTAACTGAGTTTTGGGAACTTTGAATTTTTTCCCTTTCTCTATTTGTTGAAGCCATTCTGAGCATCATGAATTGTCCTTAGGCTTCTATGGATCCTTTTTGGATCATTGGAAGGTAGTTTCTCCTTTCATGCATAGTAGGCACAACATTTGGAAAACCAGGAATACCAGAGAAATCAAATGGAGCAAACCTATGAACCAAAATGGCTTCCATAGCCTTCGACATATTGGATTAGTGGAGTTGCCAATGGATTCTTCCTTCATGGAGTCACTAGGTGAATGATACAGTCAGAAAAAGTGTCCAACTCTTGTTCACCATCAAGAGATAGAATTGATCATTGTCTTTCTCCTAAGGATAAATTCTTTGTTCCTCCTTCCCCGGCAACGACACCAAAAGATGTTAGTCTCTAAAGTTGCACTTGACTATGAGAGGGAAAGCTAGGACATTGTCAGGTTACTACAATGGTGTCTTTTAAGGGTTTTGAAATAGATTTTTAGAGAATGGTTGAAAGTTGGTTCAAGAATTCAAATAAACATATAACTCAAATGTAAAAGCAAGAAAACATCCCACTGATTTAGTAAATGGTAGTCACCTTAATAGATCAGAAAATAATGTGAATAAAGAAGGGAATATATGAGAGTATGTAGTTTGTCAACTCCATATGGATTTAATATTTCAAAATATCATTGAGAAATAAGAACATGTACTTGAAGACAATCTTGACCATAAACAAAAACAACAAAGTTTTCACTGTGTTACTTAAAATCAAGAAATCAAATGCATTGCAACAAAATAAATGACTTCAAGTATGAAAAGAAATAGAATAAGATATGAAAGAGGATCTGACCATCAACATGCCTTTTCCATTTAGTATCAATATGGAATATAAATTGTCTTACAATGGATTTTACAAAAAGCTCTTTGAATGCCCAACTTATCGACCCCTTACTTCTCCTTCTACCCTATTTATATAGAAATGATACATATTTATCAAGATCCAAAAGAAATGAATCCGAAAACTTCCTCATAAATATTTAGTTTCTTGTTTAAAATAATCAAGGAGGATATTAGATCTGATATCCAAGTCGAATTGATGAGGTGGCTCATCAACTGTTGTCCATGATATTTTTTAGGAAAATAAATTTGGCAAATTATTGAAAAATATGGTCCAAATATCTCTTTGTATCTACAAAACAATGATAGTTGTCTAAAAACCAAGAGAGGTTTTTTTGAAGGGGTCCGTTCCAAACAAAAACCTATTTTGGTTTCCAAAAATTCATCTCCAGTTGTTCTGAAACCTTGTCCAACATTATTGACTAAAACAAGAAATTATTTATTGTGAAATCTCTGAAAAATAGGCCTCAAAGATATATTCGAATCTCTTCAAATGTGATAACTGTGTAAAAACTGAGAGAATTTTTTGTGAAGGGGTCCGTTCCAAACAAAAAACTCTTTTGGTTTCAACGAATTCATCTCCATCTATTTTGAAACCACTCTTGAGGATAAAGACTAAAACAGGTAAAAAACAAAGTATGCATGTATTGATTTCTGCTCTTCTTATTTTTTGAGGTTGTATAAGCCAACTATTGAGAAACCATATGAGGTTCATAGAATGGGTGATTTCAACTGTGAGAGACCTATTGTGGTACCATATGTCCACTTTATTTTATTCCAAAGAGAGCATGTGATATAGAGAAAAAAAAGGTAGATTGATGGATGACGGAACTAAGTAATTGACCCTGTAAAATTGAAACATTTGCAACAGTGCCATCAAATAAGTTGTTCCCCGTACTATTGACTGAAGAAATGAATGTATATGTAGTTCCTCCATTAGAAAACATAGCTACATTTCCCAAAACATGTCTCCCTATTGTGTTAGCATCTCCTTTACTCTATCTTTTTCCTTCCTTGCTTTCACTTTAAATTTTGGATATTCCTCTACATGGGTAGGTAAATTCAGATCTATGGTAGCTTGGGGTTTTCTTAATTTAATAACATATATATATATATATATAAGATATCCCAAAACTAAGGTATTCATCTTCAGTGTTTTCAGAGTCTCTGGTTTCTAGAAGGTCTTGCATCTGGTCTAGTTCTGGAAAAAGATTATTTATGTCATCATAAACTGCATTTGTGCCCTTAAATACAGATTCAGATACTGAAGTTGATTTTGTAGTTGCTCTGGTCACAGGTCTTCTAGAGTATTGTGAAATCTTCTTTCCCTTTTCTTGTTTCTTCTTCAAGTCCTCAAATTCCTTCTCTGTTATGTATAAAGAAGATGCCACTACCTGTATTTTGATCTCTTTCTTAGAATCCTCTAAATTATCTTCTATAATTATAAGATTCTTCTTCTTGATGGAAGGATGAAACATTGCTTTTGAATCCAGTCTAAACTTATTATCAGCTCTGGTAGAATTCCTTCTAGGGAATTTAGTTATAGGTGTTTGCTTTTTACTCTGTTTTTTACACTTTGTAGTCTTCTTACCTGTAGATTGTTGTTTTTGTTTGATTGGAGTCTGAACTAGACTTGTGGTGTAAACTTCATATTCATGAAATTACCTCTTTATATCTGGATCAGGATAAATGTCAGTCTCTTCATTCGTTTTAGGCTTCTTACCTCGACTAGTAGTGCCTTTATCATCATGTTTACCTACAGGAAAATCACCAATAGCTTGTTGATTTTATAAATTTATCTTGCCAACACGAGTTGCCCTAGTTGCAGGTGAATCTTCTTTCAATAAAATTCTGGTGGCTTGAGAAGTCTGTTTCTCTTTTACAGGATTTTTCCCCTTGACATTTTTGGATTTGGTTGACTGTAGATTCGGTTTTAAGCACTGGATTAACTGGTCCCAATGTCCATGGACTTCATTTAAGGAGAATACTACTAATGTTATAATCAAACCTTGATGAAAAATACTTATTTTTACTGTAGCGGGATGGGACTGGATCCTCTTAGAAATCTTGGATAAACTTTTTAATAGAAAATAGGGTAACTGAAGAGGACAATCACCATTTACATGAATCAACAGTCTGATATGATAGAGATGGACTAGGGAAAACCTGCCTTCACATGTAATGTACCTGCGTATAATTATCAAGTCAATGTGTCACTCTTTCCTTACCCAGTTGTGTGGTATACCCTTGCTCCAGTTAGGGTTTTTCTTTTCTAAAATAAGAAACAAATTCACAAACTCCATGACTACATTCTCCTTGTTCCACCATATTTCCCGATATACTGGTAATCTGCAGGCTATAGCAATAGAATGCTCTGTCACATGCATCAGAAGTTTGCCAACCATACATTTAGAACCATCAAAATTTTGTGCAAACATTTTTGAGATCTATTTGTCATGACCCTAGAACGTTGAGAAAAATTCGAACTAACCGACATCCTTGAATTTCTGTGCCATCTGAGGGAATGCTTCGAGCAATTATGTTCCTTCAGGATCCAATCTAATTATATGGCCACTCTTTTTGGGTGCCATATCGTTGATACGATCCTGTAGACAATTTTGAGAATATCGAGGGTCGAATATTAAATTCTCAAGAGCTGTTAAAAACTAGAAGTTATCTCTTTACTTGCAAACCCTGCGTAGAACAACAAACATGCAAAAATAGGTAGATAATGATTTCATTCATGATAATCGGGCATCTTGATTTGATGTTGAGGGGGTGAATTTATTTTGAGATTTAGAATAACAAGTCTATGGTTGGGAGGATTGTTCGTCCCAAGCAGTTTGTTGCACAATTGTTTTAATATATAAGTGTTTTATCTTTTTCCAGTGTTGCATTTACTCTGTGTACGAGAATGATTTATATGTTAATTTGTTTGAGTTTAGTAGTTGCATTCATGCTTAATTTAGAATGTTGTAGGTGCATTTAATTAATGGTATCATAAATGGTTAAATGTGTATGATTAGTAACTAGTAAGCTACAAGAATTGTTAGCAAAAACCTTCTGGTTTATCTGTGTTTCAGTTGGTAGCGCCTGAGAGGAAGTTCGAGGGATGTTACATCGATTAAGGAAATTCTTGTATTGTTGGAAAGGTATCAATGTGTAGAATATGGCATCTTCCTTCATAGAAGGTTTGGACCAAAATCATCCACATTGTTCTTCCAATTTAATGTTGAACCTACTAGTACTTACCAACTATTCCATATTTTTGACAAAGTACTTAAATCTCATCTCTTCCTATGTAAAAATCAAAATAAGAGCTTAATCAAAGTATGTGAATACACATGAAAGACATACTATGATATAGAGACATACCAACAAATATTTTAGGATATGATTTTCGTACTGAGATAAGATATTTTAGGAAAATAGATACACATTCTTTAATTTTAGGATATAATTGTCGTAGTGAGATAGATTTTTAAACACATGTGGTTCTTTTAATATTTTAAATAAATATTATTGAAGTATATTCTAATATATTTGAATCAAAAAACTCATAATTATGAAAAACATACATTATCAATATCATAACATTTTTTAATATTAAAATTTAATAAATTCCTGTAATATAATATTATAATATAATGATTTTATAATGTAAATATCTATAGTTGGCTAGCAAAATCTTTTTAAGCAAGTTTTACAACTATTGTAATATTCCTTGTTGTAATTATGAGAGTCAACATTGGGATTAGTGATGCTAGTTGTATCATTGTATATACATGAAAAACTAACTTTTATCATTTACAAAGTACAAGTCAATAAATAAAAAAATATATTGTACTACTTTGTAATTCATACCTCTTGAGTTCCGAGCCTTGAGTCTTAAGATTTAAATATTGATGTGTCCGAAAAATTACCCTTAGTTTGCAAAGATATGGAAAAAACTTCACTTCATTATTAACAAGTGATTTTCGATTTTAAATTTCTTTTGCGGGGGGAATAATTTAATACCCTTCTATGAAGAGTTGAAGAGTCTTGAAAGGAAGTGAAATATTGACATTTGATCCTTGGGAGAAACTCAAGGGTGAGAGAAGAATTGAGTGATTAAAAAACAAAAAGATAAATGCCAAGAAAACGCAACCTCTAAGAGGTTTGTTCACATATGAGGGAAGCAGACTTGTATTTGATAGTGGTTTAATTGATTGAAAAAGAGAAAGAAGAGTGTGTATGAAGTTTCCTTTTCTATAGGACCCTTTTACATAACTCTATAAGTTCAAAAAACACTTTTTTCAACAAAGAATAATGACTTCTAAAGTGAACAAATTAAATTCAATGGAAGAAATTTCCTTAGGCTAGGCTACTGGAGGTTTAGGCTAGTGATGGTCCTCCTAAAAATGTTTAAAAAAATTTAGAGGTAGTTTTTTAGTGATGCGTTTTAAAAAAGCGCCCTCAAGAGTCCCAAGAATTGAATTTTTATGCACATTTTGATGGCCATCATGTAAACCCTACATATAGAATCTTTGGCATGTAAGAAGGATATGGTGGCCATTCTGAGATTTGTAATCCCATGGATAGTTCTCAATGCCCAAGTAATGACTTGAGTTTATCAAGTATAATTTAAGGCCATACAATTGCCTCAGGGTTTATAGTCCATGCTTGGTGGCCCAACCAACATAAGGAATATTTAGCTTACAAGTGAGATCTCCTCACCTTTTTCAAGAGTATCACACTAGGCATGGTTCTTTTGTCAATTCCATGTTCGAATGTCAGGTTTGATATGGTGGTCATTTAAATTTTGTATGCATTGGGACGGTTACCAAGGATGAGGGAAAGGTACGGGGCCAAAATCCAAGGTATTGGTCCATAACATCTATCTCTCTAGATTAGAGGCCTTGTACGAGGCCTTGGGAATTCACATAAACCCTACCTTAAGAATCTGACATTTGAGACAAATATAGTGGACAGGTTTGGAACAATAGGGATGATTATGATGCCTCAATCCATGGTCTACGGTAAAAAACAAAGTCTTATGGCATAAAATTTTCCTTTAGGGATCATGGGCCATGTGAAAGTCCCCAAGCCATCTTATAGGCCATGTAAAAGGAATCTTTGGTCTGCAAGAAGCATATGGTGGTCATTTTGAGATTCACATAACTTGATATGGTTCTCATGGGATAATACATGGTGCAAGGTAGAAATATAGGGTCTAAGGCCACACTAATTAACTCTACTTCTTATAGGCCATTTGTAGTGCCCCAAACTGCCACATAAGCCCTACATAGGAAATAATTAGCATACAAGTGAGATATATTCACCATTTTGAGGATTAGTGTACCAAGGATGGTTTTTAGGAACCATCTAATGGTTTGACATTAAAATCCAAGGCTTTAAAACATGTCATTTTTCTCTAGGGGCTCATGAGCCATTATTAGGCCCTTGAGCCATCACACATGCCCTAAATAGGAATATTCAAGAGATCTACTACATTCCATCCATGAAAAGATGGAAAAAAATAAGTAGTCAAGAAGACTTTGGTCCAACATTTAGCAATTACAATTAGAAGCATCCAAAGACCTGGGATGAAAATATGATTTATATTCATTACTCTTATAATAGAGTGTTCCACACTTCTAGTGATAGGTTCCCTTTTGAAACTTGTTTTTAGTATTTGCTTGGATTTTGTTTATGGACAACAAGGAGGAGAGAGGTAAGACACCATGGGAGAAGGATTAAAATCAAATACATTTTTCAAAAAGATTAGGTAGATCCATTTGCAAGTACAAGAGACACTGAATAAGTCACGGGAAAGGTACGAGGCATGACATGATCAACACAAAACAAAAAAATCATTCAAAGTGGGAGATAATGTTTGGTTATAACTAAGCAAGGAAAGACTATAAGGTCATGATAATAAGATCAAGGCTATGTGGTATGGCCCTTTTGAGGTATTGGATAAGGTGGGAGATAATGCTTACAAACTCAGTCTACCCCCCTACATATGTATTTACTTTGTAGATAATGTGGAGAATTTGAAACTCTATGAGCCTTCCATGCAGGATCAGGAAGAGGAGCAAGTCCTACCTACCACAGAGGACTTAGCACCAGATTCTCATGCAGAGTTGGTAGAGGACACAATCTTCAAGAAAATGGTCCAGAACAACAAGACATGAGCAACATGACCTTTGACAGATTGGGTTGAAAGGACAACTTCCAGGAAAGACAAAATGGTACTCCAAGGAGAAGTTAGAGGAAAAATTTCCTCACCTCATTTAGTAAAGCTTTTGGGGACCAAAATCCTCCCTAAATGGGGAGGTATGATCCATATTGTATCATTATATAATTTTTCATCTATCTCGGTACTTTCTAGGTGGAAAAAATTAGAGGAATCAACTTGCAGATCCATTTTAGCTGTCGATCCTAATTTGGAAAATTGGGTCAAAAAAACCATCTAAAATCTTTTGAATCCATTTTGAAGCATCAAATGAGATTTTTTTTTGCCTAAATCCTCTATGGAGGAAGATGACATATTGTACACACGGATACCTGTCCAATTGTGTGAGAATTGCCCCAATCAATGTAATGTCCCCAAAACTTTCTCTGAGGCACTACCTGCGAAAACACACACACAAAAAAATATTCCTGCTAATAGTTCTTGTAGCTTACCAATTACTAATCATACATATTTAACCATTTCTGATACCATTAATTAAATGCACCTACAACATTCTAAATTAAGCATGAATGCAACTACTAAACTCAAACACAACAACATATAAATCATTCTCATACAAAGAGTAAATTCACAACAAAATAAACCATAAATGCAACACATAAACAAGATAAAACACTTATCTTTAAAACAATTGTGTAATCAGATGATTGGGATAGACGTTCCACCCAAACATATACTTCTTGTTCAAGATCTCAACAGCAAGTCACCCATGAGTTAGGGATAGGAATCTACCAAAGAGGGTGTCTTTCACTACCCACTCACAACTCAGATAATCCAACAACTCATTGGCATTCTCCTATAGCTATCCTTATTTCCTCCAGCTCTCTTCCTCTCGACCTTCCCAACCCAAGGAATGTACCCCTTCACTACTCTTAGTCCATCATATTGTACAATTCATTTATCAGGGTCTCTTTGGCGAAGGTGACTAAGAATCTCACTACTAGTATATCAAGGGAACTCGTTGCTAGGAAAACTACACTAGCATTTTGTAACATACCCAACATCAGCACACGAAAAAAAATTTCTCTGATACCATTGTGTAATGTACCAAGCCACCAAGATGAGCCACGCTACTTCCAGAACGCACTTCAAGAATTCTCTAATACCAATTTGTAACATACCCATAGAAACAGAAACTGATAATGATTTGCTCATATATTGATTTGGAATGCACCCTGTTAGCACTGAATGTCACACTTTGACTACTAAAGTGTAAGCTAGGCACCCATCAAAATGTAAAAGATAACTTTGGTTTTGAATAGGTGGATCAGGAAGATGGATAAAGAAAGAGAGAGGGCAGCAAACTACAGATCAGTAGGCTACACCAATGGGCAATGGAGTCACAAACATCCCACTCATCTAAGGCACAAAAGTTGCTTAACAGAAAACAAGATTATATGCTGATAGGTGGAAGAAATGAAGAAGGAAAGCATAAGATAGAATGTTCAGTAAATAAAGATCCTCTCAATTTAATGAATCAAAAAATACTTGAATATAAACAATGACTGATGGGCAAAATACATCAAATCCTCTACTGCTTGGGGATCCATAAATCATTGACATCCTTTGATCCTCAAGTCTGCAATATATTCAAATAAGAATAAATATAGATAGAAGAGTTATAATCTGAAATCACAGCTCTCATGAGTCTCCAATAGCAGTAATGCTTACAATCAAAAAATGTCCACATGCTTACAAATGAACACACACAGGAAAAATGCCTGCTACATCTCTCTCTAGCCTCTCTTGGCTCATCAATCCCCCTTTCTCCAAGAGATATATCCCTCTTTAAATAGAAAATAGCATCCAAATAACCTAAGGAGGTTGAATCCCATCTCCTCCATTGGATTCTAAGCCTTGGAGATAGGTGGCAACAGTCAAAGAGACAAAAATCCAAGAAACTGTTGATTTTCAGGAATTTGTTGGAAGTCATCAATAAATTGTTTCCACCTCATGCATGAGGCCTTTTCTAGAGATAAATATTAGGTACAGGTGTCCCTTGACATCTAACTGATCCTTTAGAATTCATTCGAACTCACCTTAACATGTGACAACCTCCCAACAAGGCGAATATCAAAGTCATGACCGCTATAGGAAATTAGTACGCAACACCACTGTGCATAGTATGCAATGCCTACTTCTATATCCAATATCTCTCAAACAAAAAAACATTTTGAAAAAATGAGAGAGGTTTTTGTTATTTGGAATGTTATGAACAAAAACCTCCTTCGGTTTTCAAAAATACATCCTCAACTACTCATAACCCAAGTTTTAAATTAGTGACTCAAAACTGGCAGAATAACTCTGTACGATTTAGCCTCTGCCAGAATATTACGCAACGCCTATAGGTAGCAACCGACTATGTTTCTACATGCAATTCGGTAGCATAAATCCATGGGTGCTTTGATGCTTGAACTTGGATATTGGGAATAACTCAATATAATTTCAGTTTTCCCCAAAACAAATAAAAATCCCATAACAATCGTATTCATTTGCCAAAATGAATAATGAAATGCAAATTTTGTTCTCTGTGAAATATTAGGTAGCACCTGTAGGTACCATAACTTATGAAACACTGAGGCATAAACTAATCTTGTGCTAACATAGGCTCCATGGGGGATAGAGTCCTCCCTGTCATGCTCTAAGAACTCGTGTAGTTTCAGTGCCTTATCCACTGGGCTTGTGGAGTCATTCTCTTCAACCTTTAACCTCTGCAATCTGCTTTGATCTGTGACCTTCAGCTGAAACTAAATGAAAATGAAAACTGAAACTGACAAAAAATGATGAAAACGATGCTTGTCCAACAAAATTATTGCACACACCTACTCTAATTATTGGGAAAATGAAGATTTCAAGTTACATGGAATAACCAATGAAGCCATTTCATCATTTTTTCAACTATTTGAAGCTTTGAAATGTGATTCCTTAAGCACCAGAGATAATTCTTACTTGAAAGCGCATCAAAGAAACATTTGGAAATACACTTTCCATTGAAGAAATCAATGAGCCTAGGCCCATTTTCTGCTTGCAAACAGGCTGCAAATGGATCCTAAAAAACATCATCAATACTTTCCCCTGCAACATTGCTTTGTGTAAAAAGGAAAAGTATTGCATTAGGTCCTTCGTCCAGTGTTCTTGGTTGTTGTATGGCTTGTTGATTCTTTGATTCATCCTCAATGCATATGGCCTTGGTCCACTCCTGGTCATGAGGTGTATTAGGAAAAATTCTTAGTGATGCTTGTCTTTCTTTAATTTCAACCTTTCTCATATGATCACATGGCATTTGATCTTGGCTGCTTGATGAAACTGAGCTTGTGTCTTCAAGAGGAATAGGGGGTTGATAGGGAAGTTCATCACAATTAGAAGTGCTTGGGAAACAAAATTCTTGTATCTTATCTTCTGATTGTGAGGGATATTCATCATAGCTTGGCTTATGGTCCCAATTTCTCAGTTTTTCACCCTCTAAAATTAGATTATCATCTTTTTCTTCTTTTTCAGCAAAAAAATATGACACGAGGATTGAAACAAGCTATTGTTGCTTTGATGAGAATGGTACTTTTCTGATATAAGGTATTCAACAGATTGTTCATAGAAATCATCTTCATAATCATCATACAAAGGTGAATCAATGACCATTTGACTATTAATGGCTGAGGTGATTAGTGCAATAGCTGGGATAGTTGGTTGCTCAGGGAAAACATCCTTATAGTCATCAAAACTTGGAAAATCATGGCACATTGGTTGATTAACAATAGGAGGGACTGATAAGCTATGAATTTGGTCATGACAAGCTGCAATACTATTCTCATGATAAAATAAATCTGAATCTAAGATGACCTCTTGACTTAAAGAATCGAGAAAAGGAGGAGACAAGGAAATGATGGATTGTCCATATTGATCTTTCTCTTAGGGACCTAGATTTTGACATGAATGATGCATTTGTTCTTCAAATTTAGGAAAAGCATTATGAAACTCATCATCTAAGTCATGATCTCTATAATCATCCCCTTCATTATCACTACTAGAGGAATCACTTGTTGAATCTTGAATATATGATGCATACCCCTCACAACAATTCTCAAAAATTATTTTGGCTAGATAAATTATCTTGCAATGAGAATTAAAAACATCATGAAAGTCCTTCAAAGAGGAAATACTAGAAGCAGGGAGTGTTCTATACCATTGCCTCGCATCGCCTTCTAATGAATACATGAACATTGTCATCAATATATCTTCATGATGGATGTCAAGTTGCTGCATTAAAGCATGAAATTCATGAACATACTCAAAAGGGTTGTCATCATCACCTTCATAAAATCTGAGCAGCAAATCTTTCCATTCATCAATTTGAGGCACAATATGTGGATAACCATCTATGGATGAGAAATTGAGTGGGGCAAACCTCTTGGCCAGGATAGCCTTCATAGCCATTTGATTTTTCTCATCCCCAGTGGAGTCACCAACATATTCTGAACAATGGAGTTTCCATGGTGAATGTGTAGTCTTGAAGGTGTCCAACTTCAGTCACCATCTAAAGCTGGAGCTGTACAATGTTGTACTTCCCAGGGAGCTTTTCAATCTGCTCAAATCCGTCCCCGACAATGGCACCAAAAATGTTAGCACTGAAAGTCACACTTTGACTGCTAAAGTGTAAGCTCAACACCCATCAGAATGTAAAAGATAACTTTGGTCTTGAATAGGTGGATCGGGAAGATGGATAAAGAAAGAGAGAGGGCAACAAACTACAGATCAATAGGCTACACCAATGGGCAATGGAGTCACAAACATCCCACTCATCTAAGGAACAAAATTTGCTTAACAAAAAACAAGATTATATGCTGATAGGTGGAAGAAATGAAGAAGGAAAGCATAAGATAGAATGTTCAGTAAATAAAAATCCTTTCAATTTAATGAATCAACAAATACTTGAATATAAACAATGACTGATGGGAAAAATACAGCAGATCCTCTGCTGCTTAGGGATCCATAAATCATTGACAACCTTTGATCCTCAAGTCTGCAATATATTCAAATAAGAATAAATATAGATAGAAGATTTACAATCTGAAATCACAGCTCTCATGAGTCTCCAATAGCAGTAATGCTTACAATCAAAAAATGCCCACATGCTTACAAATGAACACACATAGGAAAATTGCCTGCTACATCTCTCTCTAGCCTCTCTTGGCTCATCAATCCCCCTTTCTCCAAGAGATATCTCCCTCTTTAAATAGAAAATAGCATCCAAATAACCTAAGGAGGTCGAATCCCATCTCCTCCATTGAATTCTAAGCCTTGGAGATAGGTGGCAACTATCAAAGAGACAAAAATCCAACAAACTGTTGATTTTCAGGAATTTGTTGGAAGTCATTAATAAATTGTTTCCACCTCATGCATGAGGCCTTTTCTGGAGCTAAATCTTAGGTGTAGGTGTCCCTTGAAATCTAACTGATCCTTGAGAAGTCATTCGAACTATCCTTAACATGTGGAAACCTCCCAACAAGGCGAATATCAAAACCGTGACCGCTACAGGAAATTAGTACGCAACGCCATTGTGCGGAGTATGCAGCGCCTACTTCTATATCCAATATCTCTCAAACAAAAACACATTTTGAAAAACTGAAAGAGGTTTTTGTTATTTGGAATGTTATGAAGAAAAACCTCCTTCAGTTTTCAAAATACATCCCCAACTGCTCATAACCCAAGTTTTAAATTAGTGACTCAAAACTGGCAGAATAACTCTACACAATTTAGCCTCTGCCAGAATATTATGCAGAGCTTGTAGGTAGCGCCCAACTGTGTTTCTGCATGCAATTCGGTAGCATAAATTTGTGGGTGCTTTTATGCTTGAACTTGGATATTGGGAATAACTCAATATAATTTCAATTTTCCCCAAAACAAATAAAAATCCCATAACAATTGTATTCATTTGCCAAAATGAATAATGAAATGCAAATTTTGTTCTCTGTGAAATATTAGGTAGCGCCTGTACGTAGCGCCAGTTATGCAATGCTGAGGCATAAACCAATCTTGTGCTAACACACCCATTGCCCAGGTACTTCCAAATTCACTTCCTTCGACAAATTTTGAATTTTGCTCCATTCTTTTAAGTTAAGAACATGGGACCCTCCAAGAAATTAACAAAATGCAATAACTAAGAACCATGCAAATCCATAAAAGAATACTTTACGTTTTCATGCACAACAATAACCAACAAACATGCATAGCGTAATCACATCATCTCAAGATAATAATAGACAACAAAATATACAGTATACAAAAAACACAAAGAACACTTATCTTTAATTAAATCTTCACTAACTGGCTACAGATCGAGGATGTTCCACCCAAACATAGGCGTTGTTGTTCCAAATATCAACAACATGTTACCTTTGATCCATGGCTATGAATCCACAATGATGGGTCATAGTTTGACTCTAAACACACAACAATTAACTATCAAGCTCTCAAGTTTTCTCAACCACACAATAATCCTAATTTGCCAACTCTCTTCCTCTCCATCCTACACAATCGAAAGAAATGGAACCCTTTATTTTCCATTTAGTCCCTCAGGTTGTTCCAATTTCTTTCCAGGGCTCAAGTGCTACTGGTCATGAAATATTAATGTTGGAAAACAACTAAGATTCTTAGTTGTGAACATTTCTCTCATAACTACCATCAATCTCATGCACACAAGCATCTATTCCCTCCTACAATGATTAGTAATTACTTACAGCCATGTAGCAATTGCTCTCTACCTCCAGTCATTCGTTTCCATGCCCAAACCAAGAGCACGTGAATGAACAAGTATGAGGAACCCAATCAATGAACAACAAAGGAATGAGCAGTAATGAATGTCGCCCCATGGAATGAAGAACAATCAATGAAAACCCCCCCAATCAACCCAAGAGAGGGTTTATATAATTACAAGAACTAAGAACCACATGGCCTCCCCAAGAAGCTTATGTAACCACTTCTCCCAACTAAAACCAAGATGGGTGAATAAAAATAATTACAAAATACTTAGTCCCTGGAATCATAGCCCCCTATCTCTTGTCCTTGTTTGTCTAGCAGCTAGCCTATCAAGGAGGAGAGAGGGAAGACACCATAGGAGAAGCATTAAAAGAAAATAATTTTTTTGAAAAGATTAGGTAGATCCATTTGCAACTACAAGAGACACTGAATAAGTCACAAGAAAGGTACGAGGCACCACATGATCAGCACAAAACAAAAAAATCATTCAAAGTGGGAGATAATGTTTGGTTATAACTAAACAAGGAAACACTATAAGGTCATGATAATAATATCAATTCTCTGTGGTATGGCCCTTTTGAGGTATTGGATAAGGTGGGAGATTATGCTTACAAACTCATTCTACCCCTGTACATATGTATTTACTATGTAGAGAATGTGGAGAATTTGAAACTCTATGAGCCTTCCATGCAGGATCAGGAGGAGGAGCAAGTCCTACCTACCACAGAGGACTTAGCACCAGATTCTCATGCAGAGTTGGTAGAGGACACAATTTTTCAGAAGAGGTACAGAACAACAAGACAGGAGCAACATGACCTTTGACAAATTGGGTTGAAAGGACAACTTCCAAGAAAGACAAAATGGTACTCCAAGGAGAAGTTAGAGGAAAAATTTCCTCACCTCATTTAGTAAAGATTTTGGGGACCAAAATCCTCCCTAAATGGGGAGGTATGATCCATATTGTATCATTATATATGGTTTCATCTATCTCGATACTTTCTAGGTGGAAAAAATTAGAGGAATCAACTTGCAGATCCATTTTAGCTATCGATCCCAATTTGGAAAATTGGGTCAAAAAAACCATCTAAAATATTTTGAATCCATTTTGAAGCATAAAATGACATTTTTTTTGGCCTAAATCCTCTATGGAGGAAGATGCCATATTGTACACAATGATACATTTCCAACTGTGAGAGAATTGCTCCAATCAGTGTAATGTCCCCAAAACTTCCTCTGAGGCACTACCAGCAGAAACACACAAAAAACAAAAGATTTTTGCTAATAGTTCTTTTAGCTTACCAATTACTAATCATACATATTTAACCATTTCTGATACCATTAATTAAATGCACCTACAACATTCTAAATTAAGCATGAATGAAACTACTAAACTCAAACACAACAACATATAAATCATTCTCATACAATGAGTAAATGCACAACAAAATAAACCATAAATGCAACACATAAACAAGATAAAACACTTATCTTTTAAAACAATTGTGTAACTAGGTGCTTGGGATAGACGTTCCACCCAAACATATACTTCTTGTTCTAGATATCAACTACAAGTCACCCATGAGTTAGGGATAGGAATCTACCAAAGAGGGTATCTTTCACTACCCACTCACACCTCAGATAATCCAACAACTAACTGGAATTCTCCTATAGATATCCTTATTTCCTCCATCTCTCTTCCTCTCGACTTGCCCAACCCAAGGAATATACCCCTTCACTACTCTTAGTCCATCAGATTGTACCATCCATTTATCAGGGTCTCTTTGGCGAAGGTGACTAAGAATCTCACTACTAGGATATCAAGGGAACTCGTTGCTAGGAAAAATACACTAGCATTTTGTAACATACCCAACATCAACACATGAAAAAAATTCTCTCTGATACCATTGTGTAATGTACCAAGCCATCAGGATGAGCCACGCTATGTAATGTCCCTTTCTAAATAGGAGCTCCAGAAGAGGAGGCTTAATGGTCTAAACCACCCCGTTAGACTATAGCCAGGGCTAAAGAGGGGTAAACAGGGTTACTATAGGTCACTCCAGTCACATGTGTTATATTCGGAAAGTGACATTGAGCTAAATAGGGTTAAAAGTGCTTTTAAGTCATTATGAGCTAAAATAGAAGTCAACAGTGAATTAGGGTTTCAGCAGTGATTTAGGGTTTTGGAAGTCAACAACGAATTAGGGTTTCAACATGATTTAGGGTTTTGTAAATCAACAATGAATTAGGGTTTCAGCATGATTTAGGGTTTTGGAAAGCTATAAAGGAAGGGTCAGTGACCTAATTCATCATTATGCAGATTATGACTTGTCATTGAGGAGAAGAGGCGCATCTCAGGAGAGATAGTTCAGTGTATTCTAGGAGGAAGACACCAGTTGGCTGATTTCGGTGTTGAAAGACACACCCTAGTCATCGAGAAGATCATCCAGGTCTTCCATCATTCTTCATTGATTCCGCAGTGCTCCCATATTCTGGGTATTATCTTTTAGTTTCTTATTTGTATTCCGGCTAAGATCCTTTTGTCTTTTGATCTAACTGAGTGTTGTTTTTTTATTCAGCCGCAATTGCTTATTTATATTCCGGCTAAGATCCTTTGTATGTTGATCTAGTCGACTATTGTCAATTATTCAGCCGCATTTGGCCATTTTGTAATCCACAGAGATATCATAATAAAAACTTGGCAGTCCTTTGTCACGTTTATTATTTGTATGATCATTTATATGTTGTAAACCTTTGATCCTACACACACATTAGCAGTGTTTCCTAGACTAGACAAGTCAAGAACATTACACGCTACTTCCAGAATGCACTTCAAGAATGCTCTAATACCAATTTGTAACATACCCATAGCAGCAGAAACCAATAATGATTTGCTCATATGCTGATTTGGAATGCACCCATTGCCCAGGTACTTCCAAATTCGCTTCCTTCGACAAATTTTGAATTCCACTCCATTCTTTTAAGTTAAGAACATGGAACCATCCAAGAAATTAACAACATGAAATAACTAAGAACCATGCAAATCCATAAAAGAATACTTTACATTGTCATGCACAACAATAACCAACAAACATGCATAGCGTAATCTCACCATCTCAAGATAATAATAGACAACAAAATATACACTATACAAAAAACACAAAGAACAATTATCTTTAATTAAAGCTTCACTAACTGGCTACAGACTGAGGACGTTCCACCCAAACATAGACGTTGTTGTTCCAAATCTCAACAACATGTTACCTTTGATCCATGGCTATGAATCCACAATGATGGGTCCTAGTTTGACTCTAAACACACAACAATTAACTATCAAGCTCTCAGGTTTTCCGAACCACACAGCAATCCTAATTTGCCAACTCTCTTCCCCTCCATCCTTCACAACCAAAAGAAATGGAACCCTTTCTTTGCCATGTAGTCCCTCAGGTTGTTCCAATTTCTTTCCAGGGCTCCAGTGCTACTGGTCATGAAATATTAATGTTGGAAAACAACTAAGATTCTTAGTTGTGAACATTTCTCTCATAAGAGTCACCACCTATTGATTAGCCATCCTGAGCCTAATAGGAGAGTAAATTAATTTAGGTTTTCTCGTCAATTCCCAAGTCTGCTTCGTCACAACATTTACTTTTGATCCTAGGTCGAGGACCACATAGTCCATGTCGTAGTCTCCAATCTGAGCACTAAGGTGCAGTTCCTTGCTTGTCCTCCTTTTTCTATATGTTTGATTCACAACTCTACTTAGCAGAGGGTCTACTCTTCTAATTTCATACTGTCTTATCAGGTGTTGTATTTCCCGCACAAATATTTCATCTTTAATCAAATCAATACAAGTATACAAGAAGTCCACAAGCTTGCTTACCTCTTTTCCTTATGTAGGTGGGGTAGACTGATCAAATGATAGAGGCATTTCACATTCCCTTACTTTTTGTTGTGCCCTAGATGAAGAAGTCTATTCACCTACAAATTCTCTTCTTGCTTCTTCAAAGCTTTTCTTTCCTTGGATCAAACAATGGCACCTTCTCTGAATCTCTTCTGATCCTTGATCCATTTGTAGTCTTTCCTCGATTCACCCTATATTCTCCTATGACAACGCCTCCTCTAGTAATAATAACGACTCTAGGTTCCTGATCACAAGGTTCGGCTGATATTTTCTAGATTTGTTGGTTTCCACCTTGCCTTTCCTAAACTTTAGCTAACAATACTGGACAGTGTTCAATGACATGGTCAAATGAATTATAGTAGCTGCAAGTAGTACAAGGGTTCTGACAATCCTTTTCCAAAAGACCTGGTAGGCACAGTTATAGCAAATAACTTGACCTCGACCTCGACCCATGCCTCCTCCTTTTCCTCTTCCTCTGAACCCATTGCGAGGGGTGAAGATTCCTCTTCCTGGGGAATTGAACTGTGCAACATTCCCTTCTAGATTTAATTCTCCTTGAATCCTATATGCATCCCTTTACATTTCATGCATGAGGTCATAATCCCTACAATTCCTCTCATAATGCCCCATAGATTTACAAAATGTACAATAAATATTGGTGGGTGTCTGGTCATATTTCTGCATATAATAACATTCACCAGGGCGATGTCTAGTTCTCCATACCTCGCACCATGGTAAAGTAGCATGATTCAAAGGGTTAGGAGCTCCAAATTCCAAGTATTCACTAAATAAAGGACAGTGTTCTTTGTCATGGACCTCTTCTTTACATATGATACACCAGATTTCTTCTCTTTTCTCTTTTCCTCTGTTTTTATTCATGTCTTCAACCTGTAAAGATAAACTAGTTAATTGATTCAAAATCTGACTCATACTTGGACTGGATTATCCTATAGGGGTTGCTTCTAGTTTCATGGAAATATCTAATGCTTCAGTCTATGGAGCGACTTTCTGTTGCATTAGAGGAACTCTAATGTGTGGCAGGAGGGTAGCAATGAACCATTCCTTATGTTGTTCGTCTGGAATATGAAAACTTAAATGGCCTGTCAAGGTCTTAAACCTCTAATCAAATTCCCAAACAGGTTCATTCACCTTCTGCTTGATTTCCTTCAACTCTGTAATGCACCGTGACTCCGACTTAGGTTTCTTGAACTATGCACTCTACGCAATCTTAATTTCATTCAACGCTCTAGTGTGTACAGATGTTGTAACAAACTTCATATACCAGATCAGTGCATGGTCCCTCAAGGTAGTACTAAACTGAGCTCTCCTAACATCTTTGTCGATGACTTTCTTAATGCTCCATACAACTTCGCAGAAGAACCAGTGCTAGTCAGGATCCTTAGATCCATCTCCTCTGAAAATAGGTAACCTCATTTCATCTGCCATTGATTTTCCTTGGTTTTTTGACTCAGTCTATACTAAACTTCTTGTGACAGTACTCTGAGTGCTCTGATTACTCTGGTTACTCTGGTTACTTCGGTTACTTGGTGCTACTAAAACACAGGAGGAGTAGCAATACTTACTTCGACAGTAGGCACAGTATCTGAAGTTCATGGTTCATCTCGACAAGGTTCTTCAGTCTCTACTTCCTCTACCCTTGCAAACTCTGAGTGCTCCTTTTCTTGTGCTAATGGCCCATAATTATGCTTAAATATGTTCGTGAGAGGAATCTTTCTGAATTATCTCCCATTGCGTGTGTGCCCAACCTTTGTGTCATTGTCATTGTCTGAATTCTTGAACATTAGCTTTAAAATCCAACTGATTATTGTATCTTCAAGATATTATTCTCATGCAATAGCATCTTAATTCAAAAGGTGTAGAAACTTTCCTCTAGGTCCCTTGAAGAAATATATCTCTTCTTGACTATATGATACCACTCTATCAATAGCAAATTCAGCAATGTAGCCTCCAATAGTGTTTTCAAACCAGAGATCCACTTCTCTTGACACAACATTATCAACTTTCTTGACTTTCATAATCAGCGTTGATGTCCAAACCACAGGTGGTCTAGATCTGATTTCAAATTGAGTGTCTACTAGTCTGGCTAACCACCCATACAACTCCTGATGAACTCCTATAAAGAAAATATCGTGCACATCAATAAGATGTACCTTCCCAACTAGTCTTATGTATTAATGTTAGGGTTTATATTTTGCGCTTTGGCGAAGTCCCTTTCTTGTTTTGCTATCCACTTCTAAATTTTTGTCTTCGATGGAAACCACCTTGACATTCCCTCATGAAGATCTCGGTCCCAACAACAGAACCATTTGTTGGCACAGGGGAAAACCCGAGGTTCAAATCTAATAGCGCACCAACAAACCCTAACTATTGGCCCTTACGGAAACACCTGCAAAGTAGATGAAGTCTCACCTGAAGTAGCAATAGAGGGGTTGCAGGACACATGTGTCTAAAACTAGAGGAAATGCAAGATGATTCCAAAACAACAACGCAAAATAGCCTAGAGATTCTTAACAGTATTATGCTTAACTTCGTGAAGTTAGTTATATCTTCTTATGTTCAACAAGAAAAATAGCAGTGTAATAACAATATAAAAGATAGTAAATAACAAAGCATCAACCACATGGAACAACAAGATTTTACGTGGTTCACCCTCTCCCTAGGGCTACGTCCACAGAACTGTGTTTATTAATAGAATAGATGAAAATATGCAGTTCTATATGTGCACTCAACTGCAGATCCTTCTCTCCATTCCTTTTTATTTCCTATCCCTGTGCACCCAGCTGCAGAATCGATCTTTGTACCCAGCTGAAGACCCAAAATATAAGAATTCCCTAAAACATAACACTCTTACATCTCAACACCACTATCACATCTCTAGCTCAACTCTTCTAGACCTCTATTTATACATTCCATGACTCTTAGAAAACCATGGGCCGAAGCACAAGTGCCAAAACCCTATATCCACATTGACAAAAATCTAGGTCCACATAACCCTCATTTTAAGGACTTCGCTGACATGTTCTTCCTTCTTCTCTATGAGGTGATCCAAAGCACCCATTAATGTCTTCTTTCGCTTGTTGACTTGTCCATGATCTGTCTTCTTTGATGCTTTGTATTCCTTGATCTTCTCTTTCAACGACTTTATTTCCTTTACTTTGTTCCTTCTTTTATGCTTATTTAACCACTTTGACCCTTCCCCGGTTTGTGTGCCTTCGGTGCACTTCATACTTTGTATTTCTTCTTCCTTAATCTTAATATATGACCAAGGGCCAAAAATTCCTTTTATTCTTTCAATTCATCTTGAATTCTATACATTTCCTCCATTTGTGTATCCCTAATCCATTTATCTGAGAAGATTTTTTCAAATTCTTCCCATGTGGAGTGGAGTCTAGTATCTTCGTCAAGCCTTCTCCACTACTTATGAGCTTCACCTAAAAAAGAAAAAGATAACCCACAAGGACCTATACCAATCCTCATAAAATATTCCATTACCATCCTCAACCATTCCCTGGGACTGATTTCATCTTTATCTTCATCTCCACTAAATTTAGGTGTTGTCATTGATTCTTAATTGAGGTCTAACCCCAATACTTGAATTCCAACCTCTGTATATTAAGGATAAATGTCTCAAATAGTTATAATCCTTGTTCCAATATTCTCTTCTATGTTTTATATTTCCAATGTATTTTTAATCAGCTCAATCGAACATTCCAATCAAAAGTTATGATAGTTTTAAGTGAACATACCTTTGAAACCCTGATTTGGAGTATATCCTCCTGGCCAACCTTCCTTATGATGTATATCTGCAATTTCATCCCTTCTAAGTCTAAAATTTCTAGTTTTAGTACTCTGAAATTTCTTATCTTCAATTCCATAGGTCTAACCAAAATTGGATGTGCCGAGTGGAAGTTATGATAACTTCCCCACACCTTGTTGATTTTAGACATTTCCGGTAGAGAGAACTTGTACAACATGCCCCGTGCACAATAATTGATATAAAATTCTGAAAATTATACCATAAATACTATGACATGTCCAATATTCAACTCAATTGGTATCACTCAATTTGGATCCTCTATGAATATGTTATGGTTGTTTTACCTGAAACACATGTTTGAGACTAGTCAATAGGACTAGTCAGATACCCTATCTTCCACACGGTGTATCTACAAAATTAGAATGACCCAGAAACTAAAATTTTTATCACAGATACCATAATAATTTATATGAATATGCTCTGGATTTTATGGTCTGAAACACTGCATAAAAAATTTTATAGCAAAAATTCTACGATGGCTAAATTCAGGATGATTCCAAAACCCTATCTTACACAGGCTATATCTCTAAAAGTATATGGCCTCGGGAGATGAAATTTGAACCCCACGTACCTTGATACGTATAATAAATATTTTCCAAGGGGTTCCTTCTGAAACGTTGTAGAGAGAAATTTATATTGAAAATTCCAATATGTCTCAGATGCAGCAGTGAAACCCCAAGACCTTGAGCTCTTATACCAAATGTTATGAACCAAAATACTTAAAATATCATAAAATAATAGAAGTACAAACCATGTACAAAATTTCAACGTGGATCAAAAGTCCAATATATATAATTTACACAATAAATCCTTAAATAATAGGGGAACCCCCTCCAATTAACCAAATAACTTTCATACTTCACCATTCACCTCTCAATAATGAATACATGATCTCTTATATATAGCTACTCACACTTGCACATTGTTACACACCAAAATTACTCACTTCAATGATGACCTATTGTCATCATTACAAGTGTCACAAGTGTTGCGCTTTGGCCACAAATGTCGCAAGTGTCGCAAATATCATACTGTCATCTTGTCTATGTCGTATCTCGAATGACATCACAGGAACACTTGAGACATCCTTAGAGATTGGTTAAAATAAGGATATGTCATTCGACGAAGAGTACAAAGATTTTTCCTTGAGAAAGACCACTTGAAAATCATTTTTGAAGGGTGATGCTCCCCTACCCACTAGCAGGGAGCGTTAGCGCTCCTTTCGTTCCTTTGGGGGAGCGTTGCAACACTCTGTGCACCATTCTGGGGGAGCGTTGTGTTGTTGAGGAAATCAAGGGAATATCCCCCTTATTTCTAAAGTCAGTTTGATTTGAGTCTGAGGTCAAGGCTAGATCTTAGGGAGGATCCACAACTGATGGAGAAATATCCTCAACCTATCCCAAGTATGCTTTGTCTTTGATTGGATTGCAAGATTTTTTGAAGAGCTTAGGGATCAAATCTCAACTTGGACTGTGCGAGGACAAACATTGTAAAAAGGTTCTCATATCTTCTTCCTTTTATCTATAGATTATCCTAGCTAGGTTTAAAGGGATGTCAGTGATCAAAGTTAACACCTTTTTGTCTTGGTCTTAGGGGTCTAGGATCCAAGAGGGAATTCACCTGTCCGCAGGGGGATTTTCTTGTACCAAGAATTGGCGACTCTGATGGGGACGGAAGCTTTCAGTTTTGGTCTCCTTCCTTGGTCTTGTTTTTTTCCTTTTCTCACCTTTAGATCTTATTCATTGTATGTTTCTGGTTCTTAGATGTGTTGCTGGCTTTTGGATTCATCCCATACACTCTGAATTTCTGAGTTTTCTTGATTTTTTTTTTTTTAATTTCTGGGCAAGTTTCTCTTTTTCTTAGAGGCTAGTGTTCCCCTGCTTTTACATCCAGAGTGTTGGCGCTCCCTTGCAGGCTCCCACAAAGCACTACAATTCTCTAGTTCCCTTGACACCAGAGCGTTGTTCTTGTTCTGCTAAAACATATTTTGGGAATCCATCTCTGAGTGTAGTTCTTGCTCATTTATCTTCTCAGGACTGTCACTATCTCAGTGTGTCTTTGGTTTAGCCTCCAACCATTTGATTTCTAATAATTTATGATTTTTTTTTTGTATTTTTCACATCTCTCTTCCTTGCTTTGAGTCACTCTTCTTCTTTGATATTTGGAGTCGATCTACTTCTTTCTCATTTATCTGATTGTATGAAAGTTGTTGTAAGGAAATTCAAAGATCTATGTACTGTTCCATTTGATCTTTGAGGTCATTTTTGCCAAGCAATTCCTCTTGTTTGAGTTTTTTTTTGTTTTCTTTTTGCAAATTTGGTTTTATTTTTGTTTCTTGTTTGATCACAATGAGAGTGTGTTTTTGTTTATGTGAAGTTTTCTTTCGATTTCTTAAATCTCACAGATCTTGAAGTCTGATTGACATAGGAAGCTTTACATCAAGCTAATTATCATTCACATTTAAACAAAAGGATATATTTTCACGATTGATTTTTGGAGATTAGAACCATTTTCTGAATATTTTAACATTATATTGGATTCTTGATTGGGAACAATTGCATGCGGTTACTGCATCTTAGTGTTTGACAATGAAAGGAAAATTACTTCTCCTTCCCTTAAATAAACATTCATTGAAAGAAAAGTCTGGTTATCATTTCTTATGCATTTTTTGGAATTGAGTCATAATATCATCAATTTCACTCTTATACACCTCTGAGTAAAGAACAACAACAAAAATCAACACTAATTAAAATTGATCTAGAACATTTTTTTTTAGAATATTCCACCAACATTAGACTAGGATTAGCGCTTTGGATTAGGCTGTGAGTACAACTCTACAAAGCATTCAAAACAAACATTAGAATCTTGCGATAGGGAGAGAAAATCCAATTTTTGTATAAGCTTTCTCGAATCCCCTTCTCACATAGGGGTTATGCACGAGGTTGTGTTCGAGAGAGTTACGAAGATTATCCCTCTGTGGTTCAACCGTTCCTAATAGTCAGATCATATATTGGGGGTTCTTCTTGAGGTTCAACTGTCTTCATTTGGTCTCGATGGTTCGTGAATTCCAAATCCGTTTGGAGTCCTATGGAGTTCTACAAGTCCACTTGTCCTTAGTTCTCTCGAAGGATTTCAGACTTGTTATATTGCCCATACGTTCGGACTAGACTGTCGACTGTACTTGCCTAGGGGCTAACTGCGAGTTGGTGTCCTTAGTAGCCATAATCTTTAGGGTCTTTACACGAGGTGACGGTGAAGGGAATTCTTTCTTGTACCTAGAACAGACGGTGTTCAAACTCACTTAGGCTCCTTGGAGGGTAAATCCATGATTACTATGTGGAAGCTTGCACCAAGGCGTGAGTCCATTAAGTAGGTCGCTATCGTAATTGTTCAACCCGCTCATATCCTAGCCCCTTCTTGAATTTATCACGCGACGTTGGATTTCATCACCAACTAGTACGATCATCGAGAGAAGGTTTTTTTTTCTTGGTTTGATTCCTAGATTTATTAGTGTATGTTGTTTCTTTTCGTTAGTCGGCCATAGATTTCTTATTTCGTTCGTTACTTAGCTCAAGAAACATCGGCCTTCACCGTTCACGTAGGATGCAAGGGTTACCCCTGGAATATCCGAAGGCTTATCTACCTTTGCTTCCCAACTCATCGAGAGTCCCTCTTGAGGCTCATAACGAACTAGCTTCTGAGGTTGGAAGCACATAGTCTTTGGAATAGTTTCAAATTGCTTGACTCTTTAGAGGCTTTCCGTCTCCCTGTAAATCCGGAATTGAGTATTGTATGAAATCCATGTATACTCCGGATGAACTCATCAGGAGACATTGTTCTTTATACCGAGATACCCGCTGGACCTAACGCAGGATCTAGAGTAGAGGATCCACTTTTTCAAAGTGAATCGTTTAGGACCCTGACTCACACTGTTGGAATTGGTTTTGGTTCTATCCCTTTGATAGTACGTGACCTTTATGGTAACCTAGGAATGAGTCTTTATTAGCATGTCGTATCACAAGTACCTGAAACATTTGTTAGTTATACGGTAACCTTAGACCAATTTGTTGGTACGACCAGTAATGTCACCATCGTTGCAGACCAATTGTCGATTGGTTCTCATTCGAACCCTACTATCTAGATGGCACATTCTACTATCCTTGCCAATAATGTGACACCACTCCAAGCTCCGATTGGAACACCTCTTAGACCAAATCCATCACTTCCCCCTGGGTACAAATCTTTGAATCCTTCCATTTCTAACACTACCCAGATTCAATTCAGAGTTTCTAGACTTTTTGTTCCTCCTGGATATAACGTCGTTGTTGGTTATATACCTACACCTTTATTGGGAGGAGATGGTCTTAGTGGATCTAATCCAATTGGAGGCGTTGGTCATTCGTTCACTTCTGGTTACCAAATTCATGTAGGCAATCAACCTCACACTGGGGGCCAACCTCAATTTTTGGGGTCAACCTCAAATCAGGACACAACCTCAACTTGGGGGGAAACCTTAGGATGGAGTCCATAACCCATTGTATGAACATAGTGAACCTGCAAGACAAAATCTACCTTGGAACCTTCCTTTCCAAGGCAATCCACAATTATCTGGGGGACAACATCCTCAAGGACAACAAAAACCTTATCTTTCCCATGGGACTAATGTGTATCCTCCTCATGGAAAAAATGTTTACCCCCATTATGGGCAAACAAATCCTCCGGCTTATAATCCTCAAAACCCATTAGGTTATCCTCCATTTGCAAATAATTCTCAACCATATTTGAATCCTATTTATCCTGGTCAAAAAAAACCATATATAGGAGGACCTACTCGATACAATTATCCATCTAACCCATTTTATGGCCCTACTGGTGTCCCTATTCCACACCAGTAACACCCTCAGGTTAAACACCAGTTACCTTTCCTTACAACTCTAGATCTCCCAAACTTGTCTCAGTTGACCAACGATCCTATACTACATTCTTCTTTTTGGCCAACGATTCTTGCTAAATTACCTTTTGATATTCCAAAGTTTGACAGTAAACCTGGAGAAGACCCAAATAACCATGTGATGAATTTCCATTTATGGTGTTGATCAAACTCCTTAATGGACGATTCTATATGTTTATGTCTCTTCCAACGAACACTTATGGGCTCAACAACCAAGCAGTATATTGAAATTCCATGTGGTTCTTTCCAATATTTCAACTCCCTTGCCATTTCCTTTCTCATGCACTTTCAACTACCCATTCGTTACGAGACGAGTACCGAACTATTGACCTCCCTTCGCCAAACCAACTATGTGCATGTCTCTGATCACATTCATGAGTGGAGATGACGATGAAGGTTGATCAAAGCAATCATTCCTAACCAGTTATTGGCGGAATGGTTTACCAAATCTCTTTTACCCCCGATTGCTCGTGACGTCGCTATGGGCGGTGTAGTCATCAAGGAAGAAGCCATTGCTCAGGCTCAGTACTTAGATTTGGTTTATTCACAATATGGTACTTTGCATGAGTTGATCCCAAATGCTACCCGTGCCACTACCAATCCATCCAAACCTTCATCCTCATCTCATGTGGATGGCGTTATCAGCGTCGTTAAAACCTAATCTACTTCACAGTCGACTGAAATTGTGAATCTATCTGCTTCAACACTCTCTCCCAGTTCGACCTCACTCTCCTCTACCTCCCTTTCAACTCAAGTCTCTAAGTTGAATGCAGTTCAATCTGCCCCTTCACAACAATCCAGAGGTAAGAAGAAGACAAAGAATAAATTCAAGAAGAATAACACTAATGAACAACCCAAAGCTCAAACTCCACCACCTGCTACCGAAAATCAACCAAAACAAAAACTGAAATTACCATGTCTTATTTGTGGTGACGATCACTACACTAAAGACTGTCCACATCATGATGAAGTGGAAAAAAATTTCAAGGGAAATTCCCAACCTGTTGTGCTTACACAGCCTTTTCCTCGGAAACAATATATGGTTGCTCAAACCCCCTCTCCAAGGGGCAGTTCCAGCCACCCTCCTAATGATGAAGCCTCGATGAGTTATCACATTTATATGTTTAGTGGAATTGATTTAACCACTCTCTCTATGACTTACAACACGCCAGTTAAACCTGACAAAGAAAAGGTCTCTAACAGTTCTTTATCGGATCCATCTCCTGCGACTGTTAGTTCTCCTTATGTTATTCCTCCATCTGGGTCACTATAAATAGAGAAGCCTACTTTTGACTCTATACTACGCCCTCCCAAGAGCACCATCCATAAATCTACTTTCAATCCTAGTTAAAATTGTCACTATCGACCAATTATATTATTGTACACCTGATGCTCGCACTCCCGCTACCAACAATATTCCTTTCTTGGGAGATCACAAGATCACGTATGAAAGTGTTGGTGTAGGCTTATTGAAATATTCTAGCCTTATGGGTACCTTCCTTGCACCACTTCCTCCTACCACACATCATATTGCCAAAATCAATATGATTTCGACTATGGCCTATCAGTCTTTGCAATCATCCGATCCTTGGATTGTACCTAGTCCTTTAGAGTTGGATGCACTAGGTGACACCATGCCACTTATTCCAGTCGAGGATTCATATGTTTCTATTCAATCGGCCTCTCCCTTCACGGATGACCAAAATCTATTGGCACCCGACACTTACTCGATGCCATCTTGGTTTAACTCCTTTTCTTCTGCTGTTGACTACATTTCCCAGATTTTTCCTTTCGATGAATCCATTATGGAAATGCTTAGCATTGATGAAGTACCTTGGGATGATAACCATCATCGATCCTCTTTTCTTCCACCTGTCGAAGAAATATAGGAAGATATACACTCTANTGTTGTCGACTTTCCACAATCTCCTATACTTACGTAGGATACTATTTCTGAGGGGAATTTAGGAAACATTTCTTCAACGGTCATTATTGATATTTCGATAAAGGAAGGTGTCATGGAAAATATTAATCTTGGTGTTAATTGTTCACCCGAGGAAGTGGTTTCTTACACCGCTTTATTTAAAGAATTTTGAGATGTCTTCGCTTGGAGCTACGAAGAAATGTCGGGGATCGATCCTTCGATCCTTGTGCATGAAATTAAAACTTACCTAGGTGTTAAACTTGTTTGACAGAAACTTTGCCCGGTTCATCCTAAGAAAACTGCGGTTATTAAGGCAGAAGTTGAGAAATTATTGAAATTTGTCTTCATCGATCATGTCCCCTTGACGGAATGGGTTTCTAACATTGTTTTGGTCACTAAGAAGCAAGGGACCATTCGTGTTTGCATTGATTATCAGGATCTCAATAAGCCTTGTCCAAAAGACAATTACCCTACACCCTTCATTGACCAAATCATTGATAATTGTGTTGGTAGCATGATTTTCCCTTTCATGGATGGATTCTCAAGGTACAACCAGATTGACATTTTACCCATTGATCAACATAAGACAGCCTTCATCTTCTCGTGGGGAACTTTCACCTATTGAAAACTGCCATTTGGTCTCAAAAACGTTGGTGCTACATTCCAGCGGGCCATGTCATATGCTTTCCACGATATCAAACATATTGAAAAACCTTACCTCGACGATTTACTTGCCCATTCATCCAGTTGATTAGACCATATTGGTCATCTATGGGTTATTTTTCTTCGATGTCAGTTCTACCGTATTCATTTGAACCCACACAAGTGTATATTTGTTGTTGAATCAGGTCAACTCCTTGGTTTCGTTGTCTCCAAAGATGGGATTCAGGTGGATCCCTTAAATATTAAAGTTATTCTTGCTTTACCTCCACCTAATAATCTGACACAACTCCAAAGTTTGCAGGGGAACACAAACTTTCTTCGTCGTTTCATTTGTAACTACGCTGATATTACCAAAGGATTCATGTGATTGTTGTAGAAAGACACTCCTTTCATCTGGGATGAACTACTCAACGATTCTTTGATGCTCTAAAGCATGCATTAACCAATACGCCTTTGTTACATCCTCCGAATTATACGCAGGACTACATCCTTTACTTAGCAGCCTCTACTTCCACTATCGCTATGGTTTTAGTTCAAGAGGACCCTAACGGTGATGAAACTATGATATACTGTCTGAGAAAAACTCTATCTGGTCCAGAGCTCTGATATTCACATGTTGAGAAGTTGGCTCTCGCAGCTGTCATTGTTTTCCAGAGGTTTTTCCATTACATATTGCTATGCACTACCATGGTTATCGCGGACTCTAACCCCATGTATCATATTCTGACATGTCAAGTCCTTGGGGGAAAATATTCCAAGTGGATCGTTATTCTTCGGGAATTCAATCTCGAGTTTTCCAAGTCCAAAGACAAAATATCCTTGGTGTTTGCGGAGCTTATTTGCGATCTTCCCCATGCTGATGAACATACTGAGCCTAGATATTCTCTCCCCAATGAATCCTATTCCTCATTAGCACGTTTGATCCTTGGTATGGAGCCATCCTTCTTTATCTCCAGGCCCAATGTTTTCAGCTCGATATCTCTCGTGAAGAACGTTATCGTATTCGTCACTATTCTTAATGCTACCTTATCATCAGTGACACTTTGTATCGTCTTGGTATTGACACTATCCTACGACGTTGTTTAACTCATGAAGAGGTTGAATGCATTCTTAATGACTGACACCTTGGAGCATGTGGAGGTCACCTTTATGGGATGGCTACAACTCAGAAAATTTTACGTGTCAGCTAATTTTGGCCTCTATTTTCAAAGATTGTATTGAGGCTATCAAAAAACACCCACCCTGCTAATTTTTTCATAAAAAGGCATGCACCCACCTCGCTCTGTTGCATCCCATTATTGCAATCGGCCCCTTTTCCAAATGGGACATTGATTCATGTAGTGTAAGCCTACCTTAGCCGGGGGGCATGGTTATATCATCGTTTCCATTGATTACTTCACCAAATGGGCTGAGGCTATGCCTACCTTTATGAATGATGGTCATACTGCAACTCTCTTCTTTTTCAACCACATCATCACTCGCTTTGGTGTTCTACAAGCCATTGTCATCGATCATGGGTCACATTTTCAAAACCAGATGATGAGTGAGTTACATGCCAAGTTGGGTTTTCGCCATGATAACTCATCCCCTTACTATCCTCAAGCAAACAGACAAGTTGAAGATGTCAACAAAGTCCTTAAAACCATGATTCAATGTATGGTAGGGGAAAACAAAACATCTTGGCTCTTACAACTTTTCTTCGCTCTCTGGGTTTACCGCACCTCAGTGAAAACTACTACTAGATTCACTCCTTCCCAATTAGTTTATGGCATAGAATTTGTTTTACCAATCGAGTGTGAAATTCCCTCGTTAAAACTCAAAGTAGAACTCTGGCGTTACACTTCTGCTGAAGAAGAGCATTTTTTATATATGACCAGGTTGAATGAAACACATCGTGATGCTACTCTCGTTAACTAGACGTATCAAAAGCGATTAAAGAGTCAATATGACAAGTCTGTCCACCCTCGTACTTTTGCAGAAGGAGACCTAGTCCCCGTTTATGACCAGGCTCATGATAAGTTAGGGAAAAGCAAGTTAGAACCTCTATGGCATGGTCCTTACATTGTGAAACTTGTTTTACATAGAGGCACCTACAAGCTATATGACTATGACGAAATCTCCCTAGGTGAGCCTCGAAATGAGCTTTACCTTAAGAATTACTATGCATAGGACATCTAGCATGCGTGCTTTGTACACTATTGTATTTTAGTTTTGGTGTGTCTTTTTCTCTTGCATGCACGAGTTTTTTCTTAGCCACTTATACTTTGTCTTGTGATTGCATGCGCATATGACATCTTCCTTTCCTATCTTTGTCAGGTTTGCAGATGGTGCTAGTCGACACACCCAGAATATTGCTTCTACAACTTGGGTCATTTACCACTCTAATGAGTTGGTGAGTTCAGGAGGTATTTGTCTAGGATCGACAACTAAAAACATGGCAGAATATCATGATGTCATCGGACTTTTAACCGAAGCCCCCTCCCTAGGTATATCTCTCATGATTATTAACCTAGACTCTCAACTCGTGGTCTATCAACTTAATCGGATCTACGCCATTCACAATCCTATCCTATTGCGTCTCCACCTACAATTTCGTCGTCTTGAAAGAATTTTTGAATTTATTGAATACAGACACATACCAAGAGGACTTAATACAACTTCATATTCTCTAGCAAATTATATCATGGATCGGTATCTCGCACATAGATGATTTTTCATAAAGGAAATAAATCATATAAAATACATCACATGTAAATTAAATGTATCACATAAAGACATTATTATTTGCAAACATGATTTGGCACTACAAAAACTCAGATATATATATATATATATATATACTGTGTGATAGAAAATGTTTGGTTACATCAAAAAAGTACAAGGAAGGTCAAAATTTTGGGTCCTCATTCCCATAACATCATCATACAGATTATACAAAAACATCAGGAAGGTCCTAATCCTCCTGCATCACGTTGTGCTCTGAGTAGCACACTACTACATGAGCTACTCATCTCAGTAGGGAGTTTAGTATCTCGGGAACTCCCATGGCATGTCTCTGTAGATGAAAGGGTACATCCCACCTCCTAAGACGAGGGACACCCATCATGAGACCACAGAGGTTTCTCTCAACCTCCCGAAGACCCCCTTGTCACTACCTCATGCTCTACTGCTATATGAGCATCTCCACGATGCCCTAGTGCTAGCATCTCCGTTAGACATGTTGTTCCTTTGTCTGCGTAACGAAACAATACATATGTTAAAAAAATATTCTAAGTACACATAAAAACAATATAATTTTTAAAAATGAAAAAAAAACACTTGAAAATATTTTTTGGTTTCTTACCTGACACGTCCCAGTCTATTCCATCTGGAAGAACCAGGTCCATGCTACCCTAGAAATCCACTCCAACATATGGGAAGTCCTCTATGATGATCAGTTGGCGTCTTATCCAAGCAAAGAAGTCACCTGTAAATCTAAACTCTGACTCCATCCCCAGCCTCAGAGACATAATCATCCAGCACTCCATGTGTGGCTCACCCACCAGTCGTACTACTAGTGCAATATGTGGTTTCATCTATGGAATCCACTCTAGGAAGAATGAAACTGAAAATGAACCATATCCAAACTGCTTATGTTGCCCCATCATGCATCTTGAAATCTGCTCCTTCACATTTTGAAGGAATGTTGTGCTCCAGTTAAACACAGTTGGTTCCATACATTGTAAATCATAAGCCATCTGCGATCTCAAAACCAAGGGTGTGCTGGTACTACCTTCCAAAATCGTGATGGAAAATAAAATAGATCGAAGAGGTAGATCCCTAACATATTTTATCGCAATCCTACCTCCCACCAATCTTGATCCTGGAATACAATGATTTGCTAGATATTCTTCTATAGGCACTGGAAGTGCCCTCTGTCCAGATAAGATAATAGGGGCCCCTCCCTTTGAGAGGCCGGTTAGGAAATAAACATCCTCTAACTCAATGGTAAGCATCTTTTTCCCAATTTGGAATCCTTGTTCAGCAGTGTTCCACAACTCGATCATGTACTCAAGAAGGAGAACTTCCTTTTTCATCTTCTGCATCTTAAAAAACTTGAGGAGACCACAATTCCTCAATGCGGCCCTTGATCGGGGGTTTTGCAAAGCAGCCACATCATTGAGCTCATGCTCACGCTCTTTCCACTCAATCATGACTTTTTTCCAAGTATAACCTGCAACCATCATCAACAAAAGGCCATTAGTCATGTTACATTAACAAACTTTTGGGTAAATGAAACTTTAAAATCACTTTGTTTTTGTTTGTCATGCCAGAGTCCCCTTTATTATTTGAGCAGAGCACTAGCACTCCCCCAATAGGCTCACCAGAGTGTTGAAATTTTGAATAACACTCCCCCTAGCCCTTTAGGGGAGCGTTGAGCCTCCTTGGCGCTTGGGGCCCTCTAGGGCATCAAATTTAAAGAAAAAAATTACCTAAAAAAAAATTTTAAACCATGCTAAATGTTTGGAAGGTGTTAGGGACCAACCTGATCTAGACGGAAGAATAAATGGTTGACTATAGCTCCGCCATCGATGAATCCAAGAATCTCCCTCCAAAGTCAAATTCTCCTCTACTAGAAGTTTTGGCACAAATGAATTGGTAAAAAACATTTTTTACCCTATATTACTATTATAGATTTCATTTTTTTCTAAAACCATAGTTATTTTAAGTTTTGAAAATAATTTTGGAGATACTATTAATACCCTGGTATGCAGTTTTATCATTATTGGCAGGTTTCGAAGCGGTTTTGTTTGATTTTTATCTTGTCACATTAACGAGCATGGTCTTAGTTCCTTCTAACGCTCGAAAAAACATGACAATGCAACTGAGTAAACTTTTATCTCTTTTTCAGACTTGCATGGATACACGAAAAAGGAACCCTCTAGAGTCATCTTTAAGCTCTTTTCAGACTCTCTAAACATGAAGATATTTCCGAGTGATCTTGCTTCCTTTCCCACTCGTTAAAAGGTTAGAAAGGGCGTCTTTCGAGTGATAATTTATCTCTTTTTTGGCCTCGCGAGATAACATTACGAAAAAGGACAACTCTGGAATCGTCTTTAAGTTCTTTCCAGACTCTCTAAACATGAAAAATCATTGAGTTTACCTTCTCTGGACTTGTTAAAAAATCATACATTGAAGGGCCCATATGGGACCGAACCCTTACTTCTTCCAGTTCATTAAACAAAGGAAGAGGGACTTACCAAAGGTGAGTTATATCAAGCATGTGTTATCATCCACAAGCTCGTTAAATTAAAAAATAGGTACTCGTCTATTTGGATGGGGGGGAATTTTGAAGGAAGCAATCTAAGCAATTTTTGAAAATATCATGGGTCACTCTTATGGTCACCCTTGAACACGATACTTTGTCTTTACATACATTATAATCCGCTAAACCTCTGCACTGAACCAATCCTCTGAGTTTCTTTACTCCTTTGGGTCACCCGACGAAAGTCACAGTATCCACTGCATCATAATGTTTTGGTCCATGTCATGTTTATGTTGTTGTGCCTCAATGTTTAAGGGAAGTATCTTCCCTGAGAGTCAACCATCACAAATTTCTTGTTTCAACACTCGTGTAAGTCGGTTCTCGTCTAATTCACCACCTTATATCTCTATGTCAGTTATGTTTCATTGATGGGGGATACGTCAAGGCCCTCCTTCAATGATTATATTCTTGTCGACTTCAACACATTATCCGGGAATTAGACCTAGAAACCAGTTAGTACCTTGGGACCTGCATGCCTCAATGGCAGGCCTCCTCACTTCCGACAATAGGTTTACATCATTGACCTCTGATCAGATGATTCCACGAATGTTCGACTTCATCTCATTTATTCACATTCACTAGAATGTACTAGGGTACCTTGGGAATCATTGACATCAATGGTGATTTCCCTCACACTTGTTAACAATTTACCTCATTGATCGGTAATCAAGTGGTTTCTACCATGTTCAACATCAGGACATCTATTCACATGGTTAGACTCGTACTGCATCGGGATTGATAAAAAGACCCTAGGTTGAGTGATCACTCTGATATATACTTTGCCCAAGTTGCAACGAAGTTTTTTTTTAGAATATTGACACATATACTGTCACATAGATCCACTTTGTATTGGTTCGTGGCTATGTCTTGTCATCTCGTAGATCCACAGTGTATTTTTCATGGCTACGATCAGTCCAGGTCATGGAAGTATAGATCCACATTGTATCTTTGGTGGATATACCTTTTTGTTAATATAATTATGGATCCACAATGTATCTTATGGCAGCCATACCTTCAAAGTATTTATCACTCAAGCATAGGTATGCATGCCTTGGGTTTGAAACATATCATAACATTTGTTTGATGGTTGTATCCAACTTCTAACAAGTACTCTGAGTCCATACCCTTGCTCGAAAAAGTCTACAAAGTACTTCAGTCATCAGTTTTCGTCTTCTAACTTCGCACTTTGGGGGGGAATTTGTTACACACCAAAATTACTCACTTCAACGATGACCTACTGTCGTCATTACAAATGTCACAAGTGTTGCGCTTTGGCCACAAATGTTGCAAGTGTCACAAATATCATACTGTCATCTTGACTATGTCATGTCTCGAATGACATCACAGGAACACTTGAGACATCCTCAGAGTCTAGTTAAAAGAAGGATATGTCATTTGATGAAGAGTACAAAGATTTTGCCTTGATAAATACCACTTGAAAATCATTTTTGAAGGGCATCTCTCCCCTACCCACTAGCAGGGAGTGCTAGTTCTCCTTTCCTTCATTTGGGGGAGCGTTGTAATGCTCTGTGAACCATTCTGGGGGAGCATTGTATTGTTGAGGAAATCACGGGAAGATCCCCTTTATCTCTTAAGTCAGTTTGATTCGAATATGAGGTCGAGGGATATTAGGGAGAATATAGAATTGATGGAGAAATATCCTCAACATATCCCAAGAATCTCTAAGGTGTTTGGGCCTCTTAAATCCTATATAAAGAGACCTCCTCATGGTGAAAAGGGGAGACATTGAAGGCATCAAAATTATGATCTCATAAGGGAGAATAATCAGTGAAAGCATAGTCATTTTGATTGTGGATCATTTGAGCAAAGGGTTTGGACAAGGAGAGCTAGAAGAGGCTGTTGCATCTTCATCAATGGTTTGTAAGTATCTCTTTTGAGTTCTCATTAATACATGTTCTTGGCCTATTTCCTTCAATATTATGTATATTTGCATGAACTTGTCTTTGATGGATAGATCTAGTTTCAAACTAATCATGGTAGAATAGGAAGTATGCTTTGTCTTTGATAGGATTGCAAGACTTGTTGAAGAGCTTAGGGATCAAAGCTCAACTTGGACTGGGAAAGAAAAAACATCGTAAAAAGGTTCTCATGTCTTCTTCCTTTTCTCTATAGATTACCTTAGCTAGGTTTAAAGGGATGTCAGTGATCAAAGTTAGCACCTTTCTATCTTGGTCTTAGGGATCTAGGATCTAAGAGGGAATCCTCCTGTCCGTAGGGAGATTTTTCTGTAACACACTTGAGGCCCCTTTATCACTAGTTCAACCCTATTACATATGTATTTACACATTACATGTACATTTAGGCCCATATATTCCCCCCCTTGGGATCATATCATATACATTTAGCCATATATATGCCCCCCTTGGGTCATAACATATACTGCTTCATGACACGCGACATTGGCCATGATATACTCCACTTCTTTTGTACTAAGTACTACAAAATTATGCTTCTTGCTAAACCAATATATCATAGTTGATCTCAAGCTGAAGTAACACCCTGAGGTGCTCTTTCTGTCTAATGCACTCCTTTCCTAGTCAAAATCAGTATATCTTTGTAGCCTCACTTCACCAGCTGAGACATATCTCATACCATATCCAAATGTACCACGCAGGTACCTCAACACATGCTTTGTTGCAACCCAATGGAAGTGCCTCTGCTCAACCATAAACTGGCTCAGGGTGATAGTTGCAAAGAAAAAATATATCCTGGTGTTAACTAGGAACATTAAGGATCCAATCAGCTGCATATACATAGTGTGATCCACCAAATATAAATCTAAAGTGGAATCACTCAACTTCTTCAAATTTTTCATCATGGGTGTAGCCATGGACTTCAAGTCCATCATACTGAATCTGCACAGTATCTCAACTGTGTACTTCCTTTGTCCAAGGAAGATCTCATAGGTATCTGCCACACCTCAAATCCCAAGAAATAATGCATCATGCCAAGATCCTTCCTTTCAAACTCTGAGGTAAACTCCCTCTGTCACTAAAGTAAACCTTATTGTCCAGTTTGTCTCATTGATTTCTCCCTCCGTGATAGAAGAAAAACTGACTAAAACAAATGGATCCTCCCTGGAGGTCTTACATCCCCTAGAAGCCTCCTACCTCTGAATTTTTTGTCTGGCCTCCTCAACTCATGACACTTGTATGTCAATCTTGTAAGATGTCTCTCTCCCACCTGAACCTGAGGGAGAGCTCCCTATGAATGATCGCCTCTCCCTCTGATCCAACTGAATATCTCTGAGATCATGCTCACTTTGATTCCACATTCTCCCTCTAAAACTTGAATCCCTCTGAGTCTATACAATCTTTGAAGCCATCTTCTCCCTCTAAATCTGTTGACCTCCTTTGAATTTTGATCTCCTATGAATTGTCCTGGGAGGTTGATCCTCCCTACTGGATCTTGAGGGATGACTCCCTCTTTTGAGAGAATCCTCTCATTACAAACCTTGCTTTGTACTTCTCGATGTTGCCATCTATTGCATGCTTGATCTTATAGATCCACTTGGAAGTCACCACTGACTTCCCCTCTGGTCATGGCAGTATCTCCCACACATAATTATTCATGATGGACTGATACTCTTTCATCATGGCATTCTTCCAAACCTGTTGGCATGTTGCCTCCTCATAACTGGAAGGTTATGAATCAATGATGTGACTCATCAATGTCATATAACTAGAGAATCTCTAAGGTCTTCTATTCTCCCTAAAAGTACCACTGGGAGCTGCATGCATTTCTGCATCCTGCAAAGTGTCACGAATCCATGTTGGCCTCTTCCTGGTCATGGGAACATCTCTAGGTATATCCACTGGCTCTACTAGCTCTACTAACTCCTCCTAATAGTCTGAAGGTTGAACAACTGGACTACAGGGATCTGTACCTTCATCCTTTGGAGCCTCTTGCTCCTCACTGTCAATATCCATATGAGACTCTTTATATCCCACAAAAGTATTCTTCTTTCTAGAAGGTTCTAACTTTGTCCTCTTCTCCTTCAGTACATGGTTGTATACTGGAATGTCCACAAATTCATGTATGGATAGTCTGCTCCATGTCACAATCCAGAGATCATCTAACCTGTTGCCACCTCCACCTGTCAATATAGCTCCCTCTCAGATCTATCATCTGTGACCCGCCTAGAACAAGAAAAAGAACAATAATTTTCTATTGTTGTGACCAATCATTCATCCACGATAACCTCCCTAGAAAAAATCAAGAACAAAAAACATCTCCATGTTAACCTGCCTGGAAAAAGAGCCAAAAAAAAAGACAAGAACAACCTGAAGAATATCAACAAGCCTGAAAAACCCTAATATTTCAACTTTGACCAAATGTCGATCTGAGAGAACGAGTAGATGTGATAGGGAAAGGTGAGTTGATATGTGGAAAAATAAGTCCTAATGTTGTACAATAAATGCCCAATGACCTTTAGAGAAGGTTCAAATATGAAATTGTGCACTGACAAAAATATTGTGCAATGGTAGAAAAAAATGTGCAGCAACAGAAAAACTATGCAGTGGGAGATTTCAACAAAACTTTGATACCATGTTGAATCTTCTAATTTCTAGATCCAATAATTATTTCCTTATGATTTTCAAACAGATTTTAATGCCACTGTTATCATAGAATAATTACACACTAAAAATTTCAACTGAAATAAATTGCATCAGAAATAACAAAATCATAAAGAGATAGCCATGCACAATAGACACAATATTTTTACCCTAGGAAACCCAACCTTGGGAGAAAACCCAACAACTTTTCTATAGAAGAATTCAGTCCAAGATATTACTAATACATCATCGTCGAAATAGCTAAAATACCATCCAAAGTATATCCTCCCCAAGACTAGTGCCTTCCAAGAGCTAGCGCATAAGACCAAGAGACAAACCACCTCAAACGATAGAGAAAATTTCAGATGCACCCTTCTATGCCACTGTTCCAACGCCTCAGCACATTATGCCACCTCCTATTTGTGCACTTCTTGAGGAGAAAATTGTGTGATGTGATAATGAAATGATTCAACCTTTATTTATAGTAATCTAAGTCACCTTAATTTACTTTGTGGGGCCTACTTCTTCTTTTGGTCTTCAATGTCTTGTTTAATGTTTTTTGGGGCTTCTTCAATGGTGTAGATGGGTCTTGTTACCACACAAGTTGTAGTTTGGGAAAATCCTGACCCACACCAAATGGAGACAACTAAGAGAGCACCTACCCATTGCCACCGTAGGCAGGTGTTCCTGTCACTTTATAGGTGAGGTGGTCACCTCAAGGGGGGAATCCCGGTGACCCTAGAGGGAAATGAGATGGAAAATGTGATGTATGAATGAATGCCCCTATAGGTCAGTTTACTAAATGGAAAAGGGAACTTGGTGATGAGTCTTGAGGGTTGTTTGATGTTTCCAAATTCTTGAGTGACCTGCAAAGAGATAATATCTTCCTAAGACACAATGAAAACCAAGTATACAATGCAATATATCAAGTGGACAAGCAAGTTAAGCTTGTTGTCCCTAATAGCAGCAGTAAAAATGATATATATCAACAAGAAACTATTAAATGAGGCTGCTAGATAAGATACCAAATGTCAAGATAAAATGTGATAAATAAACTAGCGAAGAACTAGCACCACTTTAGCAAATATACCCATGACTTTAGCAAACAAACTCATGAATTTAGCAAATAAACTCGTGAAATTACCAATTAAACTCGTGACTTTAGCACATAAACTAGCAAAGAACTAGCACCACTTTAGAAAATAAACGTGTGACTTTAGCATGATAATATGACTGTGAAATAGCAAATATGCAACAAAGGATAACAACCTTAATGGGTGTAGCAAAACAAGCTAAATATCAGCAAAATTAACCAACAAAAGTTACTCCTAATTAGCCTAAAAAGTGTGCTAGGGCTAGTCGTTTCTTAGGGAGAAATTATAGCTATTTCCTAGGGTTAGTTTGGAGGGTTTCTAGGGTGAGAGAGTTAGCTTTTTTGTAGCCCTAGTGGTTGTAGGTTAGTTTTGTAACAACAATAAGTTTTAGTGAGAGAAAGGGGAAACCTCAATGAGGCAAGATAGCCTAAGGCTCAAAGAATAATATCCAAATGAGAGAACTTTATGACCTTGACTTTTCATGTTTATCAATGCAATATCTTGTTTCTCCAATGAAATGGCTAATGCCTTTGATTAATGGGTTAATGGGGTCACAATAAAGAGATCTATAGATACTACCTCCTTGGGGGTATAAATCATTTTATTCCCCAAAGAAAGTATCCTAGCTAGGGTTTAGGCTAAGGGGTGTATGCCCTTATACTTAATTAGCAAACCCTTGGAAACAATATTTTCTATGATAGATTATGGTGAAACTAGGTAGGGTTGTATGCCCTTATACTCCCTACTTAACTTATCAAATAACCTTGAACTTTGAACAAAGAAAAAAACAACAAGTGTAGCCTTTACCAAATACAAGTTGCAATAAGATAAATTCTTAACATGCCAAGAAAAACCACCATAAATGTTGATGTTTTGGTAGCTGAAGGATGATCTTTACCTCCTATATGACCTTTCTTAGATGCGGAGAATATTCCAGAAGCAATAGATCCATTGAACTGATGTTGAAATACCCTAGAAGAGAAGTCAACCCAGAAGAATAAAGTAATAATGAAAATACACATGTTCAGAGAAGAAGTTGACCTAGTCTAGTGGCCAGGAAGACTATAAATAGAGGACATATTGGATCATTTGTTCACTCACTCACACTCTCCCATCTACACAGAAGCAAGGCGCAAGTTTGGAGGAGGTGATGTAGTAGTTGCAGCTGCACAATTTAGTATTGCTCAGTCTTTTGGTGTCTCTCTCTTGTGCGCTACTCCTTGAGGAGGTGTGCTACCTTTGTATGGTGACGTTGTTGTAGCTAGGGTGGTATTTATAGTTAAGCTAGAACTTGTGCTAGGTTTTATATAATTGGAATTACTTTGTGAAACATAATCTATCTAAGAAAGGTTGTCAGTTTTTCCCCCCTATTTGGGGTTTTCCCAGGATAAATATCTTGTGTTCTTTTTTTTCTCTTGTTTATGTTGCTATTGCTCAGTAAATTATATATATGTTAATGGTAACAAAGTAAAAGAACACTAGTAACAATAATTCTTTGTAAATAAGGAAAATAAAACATGGTATCGGAGTTGGTTACCTTTAGAACAATTTAACCACTCAAATGAAGATCGATACAATGACACCTTCTAACACCCTGCAGTTGCAACACCTTGCCAAGCCTGTTGAAAAATTTCCCAAGGACGTTGGGGATAATTGTTCTACAAATCAGTGTGCCCTACTCTAGCAAACCCTAAACATATAGTTTAGAGAAGTATGAAAAATCGAGGTTTTTTTTTTCAGTGCTAGGGTTTCTACCAGCAAAAATGTAAATCGGTATGAGAGTTGAGGATATATTGGATGGAGCAGATAACTTCAGATCCTGGAAGCATAGAATACAAATCATTCTAGAAGAGAATGAATTATTGGCTTACATCAAGAAGATGCTTTCAAAACCCAAAGACAAAGAAGCAAAGGCAAAGTTCAAGAAGAATGAGGTTGAGGCCAAGACGATCTTGACAAACTCAATCAAGAATCACTTGATACCCAATGTATCAGAACTAAAGACAACAAAGGAGATGTTTGATGCCCTAACCAAACTCTATGAAAGAAAGAACACCAGTCAAAATCTTACCCTATGCCATCAACTCAGAAATGTGACTATGAACAAGTCAGAGATGGTATCCAGCTTCTTTACAAGGATATCACAAATCAAAGACCAGTTAGCAGCCATTGGAGATCTAGTAGAACATGTTGAACTAGTAATGGTTTCCCTCCCTCTTGGGACCTATTTGTCCAAGGAACTTGTGCAAGAAGGAATTTATCCAAGTTTGACAAGTTATGAGCAGATTGCTCTCAATAGGAATCTAGATTGATATCCAAGAAACAAAAGGTAGATGATGAGGAAAACCAAGCACTTGCAGCACAAGTGAAGAAGAGAAAGGAAAGAGAAGAAGGTAGTCCAAGGAAATCTAATAAACCACATTGTAAGAGGTATGTATCAAAGGTTCAATGATTCAATTAAAGGAAGATGGGACATTATGCCACAAAATGTCCTCAAAAACATGAGAAAGAAAAGAAGAAGAAGCACCATGCACATGCAACTGATGCTGAAGAACATAAACCCAAGAATGAAGAATTTGTATTTGTTTCAACACTCACCGGAACCATCACTCAATGAATCCCTACTTGGCTCATAGATAGTGGTGCTTCCAAGCATATGACTGGACTCAAAAACTCTCTATCAAAAATAACAAAAAAGGACTCTTCACTTCAAGTAGTGATTGGAGACGATTCCAACATGTAATCAAAGGCATTGGAGAAGCCTCCTACAAGTTGATTCATGTAACCCCTTTTCAATTAAATATACACTATTTGTACAAGGCTTAAAGAATAATCTTCTATCTATTTCAACTTTAGAAGATAAAGGATTTATATCCAAGCATAAATAAAGCCATTGTGATTGGTGTTTGAGAGGGAGGATTGTATAAGTTGAAATTTCCGCTACCTTCAATATTTTTGCTCTCTTGTGCTATGGTATGGTGTTCTCTTTGGTTATTGTCTACATGATGATGATGCACTAGCTTATCGAGGTCATTTATATCTCTTTATTGTTTTATTTTCCTTATTTACATAGCATTAGTGTTACTAGTGTTCTTTTACTTCATTACCATTAACATAGATATATTATTTACTGAGCAGTAGCAACATAAAAAAGAGATAGAAAATAACACAAGATATTTATTCTAGGAAAACCCCAAATGGAGGAAAAAACCCATCAACCTTTCTTAGATAGATTTTGTTTCACAAAGAAATTTTGACCAGATAAACCCTAGCACAAGTGCTAGCTTAACCAGAAATACCACCCTAGCTACAACAACGACACAATACAAAGGTAGCGCACCTCCTCAAGGAGTAGAGTACAAGAGAGAGATACCAAAAGACTGAGCAATAATAAATTGTGCAACTGCAACTACTGCATCACCTCCTCCAAACTTTCACCTTTCTTATGTGTAGCTGGGAGAGTGTGAGTAAGTGAACAAATGAGCCAAGATGTCCTCTATTTATAGTCTCCCTGGCCACTAGACTGGGTTGACTTCTTCTCTAGAAATGTGTCTTTTCATTATTACTTTATTCTTTTGGGCCGACTTCTCTTCTATGTTATTTCAATATCACTTTAATGGATCTCTTTCTTATGGAATCTTCTATGCATCTAGGAAAGGTCATCTAGGAGGAAAAGATCCTCCTGCGGCTACCAAAACATCAACACTCCCTCTTAGCTAGGGAGGCATCTTTCACAATGTCTTCATCTGGTAGTCCACTGACTACTCTGCAATCTACTAGTAGGCACATGGCTGCTACAACACCTTATGTAGCTCAAAACACTAGGCAAGGTCTCTGAAATCAAACAATAGCACACATATCTACATCAAAATGATCTGGTAATCTCCATGACAATCAACTAGTACCACACAACTACTACAATGTCACCCAATAGATCACAATTGTTGCCAAGTAGTAAACAACTATTGTCCAGTCAAACACAGTCACTTCTAGTGGAACACATCCATTGTAGTATCACACAACTACTATCCAAAGTCACACAGCCTCCGCTAGTGGAACACATCCACTGAAGTAGCACACAACTATTGTCCAGAGACATACAGTCTCCACCAGTGGCACACAACCACTGAAGTAGCACACAACTATTGTCCAGAGTCACACAACCTCCGTTAGTGGAACACATCCATCATAGTATCACACAACTACTATATAGAGACACACAGTCTCTGCCAGTGGTACACAACCACCGAAGTATCACATAGATATTGTCTGAAGTCACACTGTCTTTTCCATAGTCTTACAACTACACCTGTGATGTTTCTTCTCTCAGCAGGTATGATAGTGCATTACCCCCTCAATCACCACACGTGATTGATCCAGGGAAACCTTGGCCATAGGGGTTAGTCGACATGAGAATAAACAACACACCTCCCTCTCAACGAGGGTGAACATTCGACAATGCTCCAATATTTTCCCTGAAGCACTCATACTTCACTCTTGACAAGTGCTTGGTGAGAATGTCCTCTATCTGCTAATATGTGGATGTGTACTGGAGTTCCACAGCTCTTGTCTGCACCATGTATCTGATGTAATGATATTTGATCTCTATATGCTTAGAACTATCATGGAATATAGGGTTCTCGGTAAGCTTCACACAACTTTGATTTTCACAATGTATCAAAGTTGCCTCCAATTCTAGATCAAATATCCCATCTAGCAACTTCCGAAGCCACACTGCTTCATGGATTTCCATGCTTGTTGCAATATACTCTGATTATGATGTACTGAGTGCCACTGATGTCTACTTCATACTCAACCATGAGATCATGTCTTATCCCAGACTGAAATGACATCCAGAAGTACTCTTATGATCCATGACATTCCCTTCCGAGTTAGAATTTGTATATCCCTTCATCTTCACATCTCCACCTGAGACATATCTCAATCCATATCCAATCGTACCACGAAGGTACCTCAACGTATGCTTTGCTACCATCCAATGTACCTGTCTAGGTTAAACCATGTGTTGACTCAAAGTATTCACTGCAAAGCATATGTCTGACCTGGTGTTAACCAAGTACATTAAAGACCCAATCAATTGTCTGTACATCGTTGGATTCACCAAATATGAATATTTGTCACTCAAGAGTTTTAGATTTATCGTCATAGGTGTGGTCATGGACTTGTAGTCCATCATCCTAAATTTCTTCAGGATCTTAATAGTATATTTTCTTTGGCTAAGAAAAATCTCATCTGATCTATGCCATACCTCCAATCCAAAAAAGTAATTCATCAGACCTAGATCCTTCATCTCGAACTTTGAAGCGATATCCCTCTTACACCCATCAATGATCTTCTCATTCCCTGTCAGAAATAGATCATCTGCATATAGAACCAAGATCAATGGGCTTTCTATTACATCATTCAAGAAAGCAATCTCGACATCCATCTAGTGTCATTTTCATCCCACTGTGGAAGCAATCGCAATGATTGATCTAATGGAAGTGTATTTTTCTATAGGAACAAAAATTTTATCATAGTATTCTCCCTCTTTTTGGGAGAAACCTCTAGCCACAAACCTTTCCTTGTACTTTTCTATGTTGTTATCTATAGTATCCTTAATCTTGTAGATCCATTTGGAAGTCACAACTAACTTCCCTTCTAGTCTCAGAACGACCTCCCATACATCATTCTTCATGATGGACTGATACTCCTCCATCATGGCATCCTTCCATTCTGGCTTCTCAGCAGCTTCTTCAAAAGTGGAAGGTTATGAATCAATGATGTTGCTCATTAGTGCCACATATATGGAGAACTTGTGTCGTCTCTTTCTCTCTCTAAAAGATCCTTTGGGAGCTACATGTCCTTCATCTTTCTGTAATGTATTCCGAAGCCAAGATGGTCTCTTTCTGGTAGCCATAGCTTCTTTAGGTAGATCTACAAGTATTTCTAACTCTACCGTATCATTATGGATTTCTGGGATGGTTTCTTCAGGTGTAGAGTCTACCATGACTACATCTTTGGGATCCTCTTGCTCTATTTGGTCCTCATCCATGTGAGATTCCCTTGATCTTATGAAGGCTTCATCTTCATCAAATTTTACATCCCAGATGATCTCGATCTGTCTCTGCCCTGGCATGTAAATTATATAGGCCTTCGAGGTTTCACTGTATCCAATGAATGTGCCCTTGTTTCTTGAAGGTTCTAATTTCATTCTCTTTTCCTTTGGAAAATGCATAAATATTGGACAACCAAAAATCCTCAAGTGACCAACTTCTGGCTTCTTTTCAGTGAACACCTCTTCAGGTGTCTTGTTCCCCAATATATTATGAGGGATTATGTTCTTCACGTATACAGTCGTACTGGATGCTTCTACCCATAAGTGTAAGGGTAGGACCTGGTCATGTATCATTTATTTTGTTGCTTCTATGATGGATCTATTCTTTCTTTATAAAACCCCATTCTGCAAGGGGTTGTAGGGAGTTGTAATATCCCTCTCAATCCCTGCCTCTTGTAAAAAGTCTTTAAACTTATTTGAGGTGTACTCACCTCCATTGTTATATCTCAAAAGTTTAATCTTCCTCTCAGAGAGATTCTCAACTAAGGCGTTGAACTCTTGAAACTTGTTAAAAAATTCATCTTTTGTTTTCAAGAAGTAGATCCATGTCTTCCTGGAATAGTCGTCTATGAACAACACATAGTATACAAACTTTCCAAGTGATGGCACTATCATCTGTCTGCATACATCAGAGTGTATGATGTCCCAAATACATTTGGATCTAATATCACTTCTTTTAAAGCTTCCCTTGACATTCTTTCCAAGTGCACAACCTTTGCATACTTCTTCATGGTCTATCTGGAATTGTGGTAGACCTGTAACCATTTTTCTCAAAACTGGTAATGCTTTATAGTTCAACTGATCAAGCCTTTGATTCCATAGTTCACTAGAACTAACACTATTGTGTACAAGGGCTTGTTCTTGGTGTTATTTCAACTTATACAATCGTCCATCTCGAACACCAATCACAGTGGCTTTATTTATGCTTGGCTACAGAAGTAGATTGTGAGATACTTTTTCATATTGACTGTCATTTATTTCAAATGTAGACTGGTGTTTGTTGATTGCATATCCAATTCTCCAGAAGGAGATTTTGTTTCCTCACATTGTCCTTGCCTATAATTATTTGCTTGGTGTGTTTACAAGATTTTGAGATTTTAATTTCTTAATATTATAATATTTTGGGTATAATCTAGCTTTAATCTTATTGTTTTGATGCATGTCAGGTGTTTCTAAAAAATGATCGAACAAGATTGATTTGCAAATAATTTTTTAGAAAAACACCGAGTAAAGAAGCACATGCATGGAAACTCATTTTAGATCTTTGACTTTCGGGTTTGTTTTAATCAGGAATTGTGATTTGTTTAAAGCATACTAAGGAAAATAACACACATGTGTTGGACACTCATCCTAGGCTTCCATGTTTTAGGGTATCCCCTTGATGTTGGTTTTGTTTGCATTATACATGTGATGTATTTAGAGGGAACATGGTTCACATCCTCAATAATGTAACACAAAAAAGTTCAATATATACTTAAATTTTGAAGGATTATTTTTTTTGAAATACAAATGGTTGTTATCTATGCTTGGATATTAGTTGAACTGATTAATTGATTACTTTTAGAGGTACTCACAATGCACATTTATTGAATTTTTAATTTTTAAATTTTGGTTCTTTACTTTTTTTTTATCTGCAAATTGCACGCAAATTGATGCCCAAAATCAGGTATTGAACATAACCTTGGTTTGTGACCTTTGCATCTATTATCAATAGAATAATCTACAGGATCAATAGTTGCATATATCGCAACACATCCTCAACAGAGTCACTTATGTATCTATAGGACACACCCCATTTTTAGGTATATTTTGTCTTCCAACCTTTAGCTCCTTATGAGATTCTAGTTGCTATCCCTACTTCATCCAAATCCTACCAACAAAAGGAGCAAGGAAAATTTTCTTCTTTTGTGAAGAACTTGTCCAAGGTTTATAGTAGAGTCCATCCTTCAAAAAACATAGGCCAAGTACAACATATTGCATGATCAGCATTGATTTGAATGACAAATTCATGTTGGTGAGAGAATTTGGCTCCACTTGGATAATCGATGCTTCAAAAATCAATAGCATCACAAGATCAAGCATGTATGGTAAGGTATGTATGGCCCTTACACACCATCACTCATAAAATGGGTATGAACACCTTAAAAATTGAATTTAGCACCTCAACTTTCCATCCATGATGCAGGAAATGTCAAACAACTTAAGTTGTATGAACCCCCTCACTTGTAGTAATTTGTTCCAATCACATATCTAGACAAAGTAGTCAGAATTGGAACCAATCTGTTTTTCTCCAAAATTATGAATTGGTCTGGAACCAACTAAATAATTGGTATATGTGATGCAAGGAATTCCAACCAACTTAAATTCTATGAGCCCCCTCACTTGTAGTAATATGTTATGATCACATATCCGGACACAGTAGTTAGAATTGGAACCAAATTTTTGTTCTCCAAAATTATGAATTGGGTTCGAAACAATTGAATAAATGGTATTAGAACTGGTCAAAGAAGCTACCACATGGCCTAATAGAGCATCGGTAGACCAAATTTTGATTCAAGCCTCTGAAATGATGTAGAAATACCAACACAATAGTTATGATGTTGAAACATACTTATTTCTAATGTCGTTCTGACAACACTAATGGTGGTCAGAATTTATAACCAAAAATAGTAGTGATTATTGGTTCTAATTACAATTAACTAGATGTTTTTAAAGAAGTGTGTTAGTTTTATATGTTTCCAAAATAATGTTTAAAATGGAGGTACTAATGTGAGTGTTCAGGTGGTGAACAATGTGGTTTTCAAATATGTTTTTAGTGGTGACAAAATATGGTTTTGGGGACAAGTTTATCAATGCAAGAGAAACTAAAAAGCACGCTTCTAAGACATGAAAAGAAATCACAAGAAATCCATAAGGGTTGAAGGTGCCTTCTAAATGTCTTAAATGGAAGTGATAAAATCCACCAAGGCAAGTGAAGGTATGAATGAGAAATTATAGTAAAATACACTCAATATGTTGAAATACAAGGGATCTCTCACTATTTGTCTCATGTTCTCTTGCAATTCCATGAGTATGCCACTTGGTGATAAACCTATGGCTACCCACTACAATACCTCTTTGTAAGTCATGGACAAAGGGTTACCACCTTTCTAGGTCAAGAAACACATGGATTTGAATGAGTTGGGTGACTCGTGAAGATATATCACTCCAACCTAAGCTTTAAAATCAACTTAGATGGCACACCCCTTGTTTGATTATTTTTTAATTACCTTTGTGATTTGTGATTTGCGAGTGTAAATGAGTTTCGTTATGTTTGCATACTAAGGATAGAAATAAAAAGAGGTATTAAAAATTCCATGAAAAAAAGGATACCTAAGATATCTAGAAAAAATAATGGGTTTTAAAATTGTTCATATGTATTGGTAGGGGGGTCAACAAAAGGATTTTAGTTTTTTTTTTCAATATTTAGTGAAATTAGGGGTATTCTTTATTATCCCATGAATGAATGTGCTATGTCACAATTTCATTGAGTGAAGCCCTCGTGGCATAAATAGGCCCAAAGTGCCTCATATGATGTGATTGGTGCCTTGGGATACGTGTACTACCTCGAGAAACATGAAATTGAGTGAGTGTCTACAGAATTATCTCAAATGGCCAAAGTGTGACAAATACATATGATGGGGGTCCATGCTTAGGCACAAGATAATTGTGCTTTAAATAGGTATGACAACCTTTACAACATGAGAAAAACTTTTACATGACATGCAAAGAAGTGAGAAGGACTTGAGCCACCCCTAGATCATGATTCTTATTAGATCCATCCCAAGATGCTCGCATGCCTACCAAGATCATAAATGACCAACATGGTGACACATTACTGACACTAAGGGGCAGTCATCCAAAGCCATAAGAGCAATTGATATCTTGAAATGGGGACCAAAACCGGTCATGACCGACCACAAGGGGTGTGGAGATACCTTCTAGGCCCCTCACTGATACATAAACATCTAAGCATGGACCAATGCAATACATGAGTACAAATATAACCACACTTTTGGCTCATCATGATTTAATGATATACGTAGTCTACTCAAATGATGGATCGCATACAATGAAAAAATATAGGGTGCAATGAAGTGAATATGAGGTGTAACAGTTGGATCCAACTTGAGGACATGTGCTCATCTCAAGAATTCAAGAGAACTCCAAATGCTGCAAAACCTGCAAACCTGAGACATTTTCATCAAATGGATGTCAAATGGAGGGGAGGGTCAAGACACAAGTGCCTTTTCCCCTTCCCTAAGATAGAAATAAATCCATGTGTAAATGAAATATAGCCAAGCAAATGTTAGTAGCACCGCATCTCAAAGAAAAATACGTACATGTGAGCAACATTTACCTTTTATTCTAAACAAAATGAAAATGTGGAAATCAATAAAATGAAACACACAAGTAAGAAAGGATAAGAAACTTGCTATTGTACAAGGATGCCCCATGGCATCAAATATTACGTTGATAGAACATCTTCAAAAATTTCCCATTCATGGACAAGGGCTGTCATTCTCCATCTAGATGACTGAAGTAGAAAGAATTATTGCCTACAAAATATTCAATGTTGTAAGGACCCAACCAATGAATTTTGAAATTACCATGTTCAAAAGTTATTTCTTTTGAACATGAGAACAAGAACAAGATCACCTTTCTAAGGCCTTTTCATTTCTTTGTTCCACATGAGAACAAGATCACCTTTCTAAGACCTTGGGCGAGCTTTATTGTTCAACTTTGTCTTCATATTTTCTTAACTCTTTCCTAGATGATCAAAGGCAGGTCTACAATTCTCGTCAAGATCGATCAATTGGTTGATTCTATTTTGCACTACATGTTGATCTAGATTATCTTATAAACCAGGATCTTTAGGTGAAATGGCAATGCTACATCCACCCCGTAAACCAATTCAAATAGTCAGTTTATGGTCAAGTCTTTATCAATTATTCTATAGGCCCCATTGTTGCTAAAACTATCATTAAAGGAAAGCCCCACCTTGTGAAAGAGAGCTTGGGGAAATGACTAGGCAAGCCACCCACTGTCACCTCAATGGCCTTGCCTCTACACTTTAATGATAGGGTTTATAACCTAAGGAGGTTATTCCTATAAGGTCAAGACTAATTTTTATCATTGTATTTGAAATGGGAAGGTTCAGTACTTGGTTTGACTTGGAGTTTCTATCTTCTCTTAGGGGTAAAGTGCATCAAATACGAGATAAGGGAAACCAAGAAGTTTTATTGATAATGATCTCAAAGTGAATATGAATTAGACAACAATGCTCAATTGAAAAAGTGCTCAGAACATAAAATGTTTGTATTGCATCATGTTATCAAAGAATCTAGCACTTGTGCAATGCATTCACAAGATGCTAAACTCGTGTAACTACTGAAAGTAATATCCATTGTCACCTAGGAAAGTACTTCCCTCAATTTAGAGATGGATGAGGATCCAACACAAGGGAGGCTTCCCTTGTGACCTCAAGGGATCCTATAGCAAGCTAGAGGCAAGTCTTCGACCCCCTATCTTGGTCACTTGCTAAGATAATCCAGGTCTAGGGAAATGGGAAAAGTTGGGATGAATTCAGACAAGGTAATTGATTGTATGTGTGTGTGAGAAGTGTTTCAATGCATTTAATGACAAGTAACAAGTCTTAAAGAATGAATAATGAGCCCCACAGTGCTAGCTATCAAAGAGAAAGTCTTGTTGTAATAAAACTTGCAGTAAATAGTGATATACTTCAACATATAACAATCTTATGACAACAACAATATGCCATCTCTAATTCAACAAATAAATGGATGAAAATATGTCTAATAACCATAGAAACTCTTGCAAATTATTTACCAATAGTTGCATGAAGTTAAGAGAGTGAAATAGATTAGTTATCAACAATATGAATAAGCCCTAATGGTTGTAGCAAACATTTATAACATCAACAAGAAATTTACTTAGTTTGTCAAGCGTTGAGTTATATTGAGCATGAGAAAGTAGTTAGGTGTCTAAATAATTAGTTTCTTTGAGAGAGAGGTGATAAATCGAGGTTTTGCATCACTTTGTGAGCTTAAGACTAGTGTCTTATTATCTTCTAGGGAAAATGGAGTCAAACAAAACCTTGAATTTCGACTTAGATGGCCAAGAAAAGTGAAGACTTGAAACCCTAAGACTATAGCCTCATAGGTCTAGGATCAAATATTGCAAGAAAAAAACCTTAAGGTCTATAGACTAATAAACCCTAGATGTCGTTTTCCTTCTTCTAGGATGTCTAATTCGAGATCCAAGTGAACTAGATCAAACCCTAAAGTCTATAGGCTTTGTTAATACCCAAACTGATCCCGATTTATGTAGGAACACAATGAAATACATAAACACACATAAATGCAGAGATGCAGTGGAAATAATACTTCATTTCATTAATATAAAATGACTGAAAAATGCTTACAGACAGAATGGAAATAAACTAGTTAGGGCGTTGGTAGCTTATCTTTGAGAAGAGATGTGGCAGCTACTGGCCTATGAACTGCCTATTACAATGAATCTCGAAGGCCTATATATTACTGAGAAAAAATGGAAAACCCTAAACATCCAAAAACCTAACCCTAGGAGATGAAACGCCAGAATATGGGCCACATTGGGGTAAATTGGTACATCAATTTCCCGGGATCGTAACTTTGGCATACTATCTACGTTTGACGCACATGACACATCGTTAGAAAGATCTATCCGAGGACTACATCACTAATGGAGAATATCGATTCCAAAACGACCTCATATTCATCAGAGCATTCATTCCCAAAAAACATCGTTTAGGGCCTCAAAACAGCTCCGGAAGTTCAGGACCCGAAGAACTGCTAAAAATAGTAAATTGTGCTACAATTAAGGAAACTGAAAAACTTAAACAAACAATGGTGTGGGTCCAAGTGGAATAGGTGGGTGGCCACCAATATCCACCTGGATCAGTCCTCCCCCCTTAGGAAGCAATGGTCCCCATTGTGTTGAGTTCCTCCATGAGATGAGGAAACTTCTGTTGAATTTGGTCCCTAGTGAGCCACTTGCCCTGGTGAAGGACTTGGCCTACTTTGACAACTCGATATAGTTGGATCCTCTATTGGCAGGTGTTCTTGATATGTGTGTCCATAATTCGATCAGTTGTGGCTTGTTCCATGCAATCTGGGTTTAATCGGATGTGTCTAGTAGAGGTGGAAAGTAGGGCCGAAGGCGGTCCACATTGAACATTGGGTGCAGACCAAGGAATGGTGGAATATCGAGCTCAAAGGAATTGTCCCCTACAGCCTTGGTGATGTTATATGGCCCATATTGGAGTGCACGAATCTTGCGGTAAGGTCCAGCGAGGTGCTCCTTTTGCAAATGTAGCCACACTTTGTCGCCCACCTGGAAGTTGTGTGGCACCTGATGTTGATCATGTCGTTGCTTGTACTTAGCATTGGCTCTGTCCAAGATATCATGAACTTGTTGGCAGATGTGTTGAATGCACTCAATGAAGTCGTTTGCCTTGTTAGCCTCAGACTGGACATGGGTTGAATCTACCCGAGTAGCTGCAAATGGCATGGCTACGTCAATGGGACATAGTGGCTGAAATCCCAAGCCCACTTGAAAGGGGCTATAGCTGGTTGAGCTATGGAGAGCCTGGTTGTTGTTGTGTTGTACATAGGGGAGGCTCTCATCCCATTTGCATGGATGCTTTGAGTTGTACATGCACAGAATGTGTACAATCATCCAGTTGATGACCTCTGTCTAGCCATCAGTTTGCGGATGGAAAGTTGTGGACTTGGTGAGCTTGGTGTCTAGCATCGACCAGAGGCTGGACCAAAATGTACTGAGGAACCTGTTGTCCCGATCTGAGATGATAGACTATGGGATCCCAAAGTGTAGCCACACTCGTTCAAAGAAGAGTTTAGCAATGGCTTATGCTGTGATATTCTTCTTGCAGGCCATCATAATGGACATATTCGAGAATCGGTCGACGACCACAAAAACACAGTCATTTCCATTCCTAGTAGAAGGAAGGCCCAACATGTAATCCATAGAGATGGATTCCCAATGTTGACTAAGGGTAGGAAGATGAGTATAGAGGCCTTTCTTCTTGATGGTTGGTTTGGAAATGGCACAAGCAGTGCAGGACTTGATGTACTTCCCAACATCCTGTTGAAGGTTCGGCCAATAGAAATACTTTTGCAATACTGCCATGGTTTTCTCGACCCTGAAATGCCCAGTGACCCAACTGTAGTGCGCCTCCCAAATCATCTTGGCACGCTCACTTGAAGGAACACAAAGGTGTCCCAGGTGACAAAGCAGGGCATCCTGGTGGTGAAAATTGCGAACTTGCTTACCCTCCAAGAGTGTATTGTATGTGTGGCCTAATTCTAGATCACTTGTGTAGAGAAGCGGCCAATCGGAATTCTCATGCCCAAAAGACTTGAGCACAGTGGTTAGCGCCACGATGGGTGGTCAACTACAGCAGTCTGCAACATTATTGGTGATGCCTTTCTTGTACTTAATGTTCAAATGAAACTGTTGCAGGTATGTGGACCACTTCTGACGGTGATCGTTCTGCAACTTCCCTTATGTCTGTATGAACTGCAGGGGTCGGTGGTCTATGTGGATGACTGTTTCCTTTCCCAAAATGTAATGATTCCATTGCCGACAAGCCTGCACAATGGAATACATTTCTTTGTCATAAGTGGGATACTTTCGGACTGTGTCGGAAAGTGTCTCACTGTGATATGCCACCCGATGCCCATGTTGAGTAAGAAATGCCCCAATGGCATAGTCAGAGGCATCTGTCTCGATCTCAAATGGTTGTTGCAATTCTAGTAATGTGAGCATTGGTGCATAGCAGAGGTGATTTTTCAACTCCCCGAACGCCTTCTATTGAGATTCAGACCAAAATAATTTTTCTTTAGATCCTCCCTTGGTGACTTGACTCAAGGACCAAGTGATATGAGAGAATCCCAACACAAACCTACAGTAGAAATTGGCAAGACCTAAAAAATTGTGGAGCTCTGTTAGGGTGGTTGGGGCTGGCCAATCCCAAATGACTTGGATTTTTGTTGGATCCACATGCATCCCCCGCTCATTAATAATGTATCCCAGATACCGAACCTGGGTCATGCCAAAAGTGCATTTCTCCAAATTGGCACACAACTTGTGTTGTTACAGTGTTTGGAGGACATGTTGGATGTGGTGGAGGTGCTCTTCCCAAGTCTGGTTGAAGATCAGAATGTCATCCAAGTACGCCACTACAAATGAGTTGGTGAATGGTCGTAGGATGTCATCCATTAGACTCATGAAGGTTGCAGGGGCATTCGTCAACCCAAATGGCATGACCAAACATTGGAAAAGGCCCGCCTTGGATTTGAAGGCAGTCTTCCACACATCAGAGGGTTCGATTGGTACCTCGTGATACCCTGATTCAAGTCGATCTTGCTGAAATATTTTTCCCCCTTGAGTTGGTCCAGAAGTTCATCAATCCATGGGATCGAGTACCTATTCTGAACAGTGATCTTGTTCAATGCTCGATAGTTAATGCAAAGTCTCCAAGTCCCATCCTTCTTCTGCACCAACACGATCGGGCTCCCACGGGGTGATGAACTTGGTCGGATGTGACCTTTCTGCAACACCTTCGGAATATACCTCTTGATTTCGTCATTCTCCAGAACAAAGTTTCAATAGATGGGATCATTGGGTAGCGGCACACCTGGGGTCGGATCGATGGGGTGCTTGACCTGGCAATGTAGAGGCACCCCTGCAGGGGATGTGAAGATGTCCTCGTACTCCTCCACAACCCTATCCATCTATTGTTTTTGTGTAGCGAGGCCCTGTCTGGAGGTCATGGCCATAGTCTTCCTCTTTCCCTCAAGGTGGATCATCAGGAAAACAAATTTCCTAGTTTTGGAAATGAGCTTACTACATTGTTTTGCAGTAACCAAAGAGATGGTGGCAGGCGGTGCTATCTCCGGTATCCTGTACAGCTTATTTCCCAAGGTGATAATAATAGCATGAGGCTTGGAATCATACATAGCATGTCGCTTCCACAAGTACAGTTGGCCTAATAATACATCAGAAAAATCAAGAGGATCAATGTCACATAATACCTCATCCGTGAAGGGCTTCATGTTGTGGGGAAGGCGAAATTATTGGCTGACGCAGAGGTCTTGTACTTGGTGCAACCACCCGATGGTGTATAGTTGCGGGTGTGTTGTGGTCGGCAACCCCAGCCACTTCATGACCTCTACCGAGATGAGGTTCTTCTAGCTCCTGCTGTCGACAATGAACTGCAATGGGGAACCCTTTACCCACATCCTGGAATGGAAGAGACGCTCCCTCTCCTCTGGATCTTCTGGTTCCTCCTTCTGGATATTCGTGGTGGCACTAGTGGCGTTGGGCTCGGCATCGATAATCTACTTCCCCCTATCATTCCCTTTGTTAGTTTTTGATTTAGAGTCGGAGCATGCATCTGAATCAGAAGCCTTCAACTCGGCTACCAGTGATTGCTTGGCCCGACACTCACTTGTGTTGTGAGTGGAGCTCTTATGGAACTCACACCACTTCCCTGTGTACCTTTTTGGCTTCATGGTGTTGTTCTTTGATTGTGGCTTTTGTGGGTTATCCTAGGCCGCTCTGCCTTGGCTTGGTCCTTTGTTCTTGCGATTTGGCAGTACCTTTCCCTTGCTTCTGATTCGCAGACCCAAAGTCTCACTTTTTCTGTTTGAACTTATGCTAAATCCTGGCGGCATATCGGTACGCCACACCAAGTGAGGAGATGTCAAGGAACTCCATTTCCTCCTGAATGTATCTATGTAGACAAATGTGGTACTTTAACACCAAATGTTTCTCTAAATCTTTGATACCCAACTTTGTCCGTAGGGTATAAAACAGATTCGTCATCTCATGCACATCTTGGTCCATTTGCTGCGGCAGCGTAGTCCATTGTATGTATTTGTCCTCATAGCTCCCCACGGGATAATATTGTTCCTTGATGGCATCTAGAAAAGAATTCCAAGTGGGTGTGGCTAAGAACAGAGAGGGTTCCCCCTCTCCCCATTGCTCCGAGTAGGTTTCCCACCAGTCCTTGACATGGGGGGTGGCTTTGAGGAGTGTGAAAATAATCCTTTCTCGATCGAAAAATTCATGAACCGAGAAATATCCTTCTAACAGATTCAACCATCTATCTACGACATCTGCATCTATTTGGCCCTCAAATATGGATATGTGAAAGTTTACTTGTACCTTAAAAGGAGTGGCGCCTCCAGAGTGGTTGTTGGATGTCGATGCGCCGCTAGTGGGAATCCGTTCAAAAATCTGGGTAAAGTTGTCCATCATCACGTTCCTTTGTTTCTCGAGGGCCTCCTCGAGCAACATTTTGATAGGATCTCCTACTCCCTCATCTTTCTTTTCTTGCCCCATGGGCGGACGTCGGGGTTTGCGAGACTGATCTTGCAAAGGTTCAACCAGATCGAGCCCCAACTCCTTATACCTCGACCTCGTTGGGGACATGCAAAGAAAGATCAAGAACTAGCAGACCGCTCTGATACCACTGATCCCAATTTATGTAGGAACACAATGAAATACATAAATACACAGAAATGTAGAGATGCAGCAGAAATAAGACTTCATTTCATTAATAACAAATGACTGAAAAATGCTTACAGACATAATGGAAATAAACTAGTTAGGGCGCTGGTAGCTTATCTATGAGAAGAGATGTGGCGGCTACTGGCCTCTAAACTGCCTATTACAATGAGGCTCGAAGGCCTATATATTACTGAGAAACAATGGAAAACCCTAAACATCCAAAAACCTAACCCTAGGAGATGAAATGCCAGAATATGGGCCCCATTGGGGTAAATTGGTACATCAATTTCCTGGGGTCGTAACTTTGGCATACTATCTCCGTTTGACGCACAAGATACATTGTTAGAAATATCTATCCGTGGACTACATTGTTGAGGGAGAATATCGAGTCCGGAACGAACTCATATTCGTCAGAGCATTCATGCCCAAAAAACGTCGTTTAGGGCCTCAAAACAGCTCTGGAAGTTCAGGACCTGAAGAACTGCTAAAAATAGTAAATTGTGCTACAATTAAGAAAACTGAAAAACTTAAACAAACAATGGTGTGGGTCCAAGTGGAATAGGTAGGTGGCCACCAATATCCACCTGGATTAGTCCTCCCCCCTTAGTAAGCAATCGTCCCCATTGCATTGAGTTCCTCCATGAGATGAGGAAACTTCTGTTGAACTTGGTCCCTGGTGAGCCACTTGCCTTGGTGAAGGACTTGGCCTACTTTGACAACTCGATATTGTTGGATCCTCTGTTGGCGAGTGTTCTTGATCTGTGTGTCCATAATTCGATCAGTTGTGGCGTGTTCCATGCAATCTGGGTTTAACTCTGTTGGTGTGAGTTGTTATGCCATGTCGGATGTGTCTAGTAGAGGTGGAAAGTAGGGCCGAAGGCGGTCCACATTGAACACTGGGTGCAGACCAAGGAATGGTGGAATATCGAGCTCAAAGGCATTGTCCCCTATAGCCTTAGTGATGGTATATGGCCCATATCGAAGAAGGTGAATCTTGAGGTAGGGTCCAGTGAGGCGCTCCTTTTGCAAATGTAGCCACACTTTGTCGCCCACCTGGAAGTTGTGTGGCACCCGATGTTGATCATGTCATGGGTTGTACTTAGCATTGGCTCTGTCCAATATGTCATGAACTTTTTGGTGGATGTGTTGAATGTGCTCAATGAAGTTGTTTGCCTTGTTAGCCTCAGACTGGACATGGCCTGAATCTACCTGAGTAGCCGCAAATGGCATGGCTACGTCAATGGGACATAGTGGCTGGAATCCCAAGCCCACTTGAAAGGGGTTGTGGCTAGTTGAGCTATGGAGAGACCGGTTGTAGCTGTGTTTTACATAGGGGAGGCTCTCATACCATTTGCGTGGATGCTTTGAGTTGTAAATGCATAGAATGTGTACAATCATCTGGTTGACAACCTCTGTCTGGCCATCAATTTGCGGATGGAAAGTTGTGGACTTGGTGAGTTTGGTGCCCAACATCGACCAGAGGCTGGACCAAAATGTACTGAGGAACCTGTTGTCTCGATCTGAGATGATACACTGTGGGATCCCAAAGTGTAGCCATACTCATTCAAAGAAGAGTTTAGCNTAGCAGTGGCTTCTGTTGTGATATTCTTCTTGCAGGCCATCATAATGGACATCTTCGAGAATCGGTCGACGACCACAAAAACACAGTCATTGCCATGCTTAGTAGAAGGAAGGCTTGACATGTAATCCATAGAGATGGATTCCCAAGGTTGACTGGGGTTAGGAAGCGGAGTATAGAGGCCTTACTTCTTGATGGTTGGTTTGGCAATGGCGCAAGCAGTGCAGGACTTGATGTTCTTCCCGACATCCTGTCGAAGGTTCAGCCAATAGAAATACTTTTGCAGTACTGCCATAGTTTTCTTGACCCCGAAATGCCCAGCAACCCGACTATAGTGCACCTCCCAAATCATCTTGGCACGTCCGCTTGAAGGAACACAAAAGTGTCCCAGGTGACAAAGCAGGGCATCCTGGAGGTGAAAATTGGGAACTTGCTTACCCTCCAAGAGTGTATTGTATGTGTGGTTGAATTATGGATCACTTGTGTAGAGAAGTGGCCAATCAAAAGTCTCATGCCCACAAGAGTTGAGCACAGTGGTTAGCGCCATGATGGGTGGTCGACTGAGGCAGTCTATAACATTATTGGTGCTTCCTTTCTTGTACTTAATGTTCAAATGAAATTGTTGCAGGTATGTGGACCACTTATGATGGTGATCGTTCTGCAACTTCCCTTGTGTCTGTATGAACTACAGGGGTCGGTGGTCTGTGTGGATGACCGTTTCCTTTCCCAAAATGTAATGCTTCCATTGCCGACAAGCATGCACAATGGAATACATTTCTTTGTCATAAGTGGGATACTTCTGGACTATGTCGAAAAGTGTCTCACTGTGATATGCCACCGGATGCCCATGTTGAGTAACAACTACCCCAATGGCATAGTCAGAGGCATCTGTCTCGATCTTAAATGGTTGTTGCAAGTCTGGTAATGTGAGCATTGGTGCATAGAAGAGGCGATGCTTCAACTCCCCAAACGTCTTCTATTGAGATTTGGACCAAAAGAATTTTGCTTTAGCTCCTCTCTTGGTGACTTGACTCAAGGGCCAAGTGATATGAGAGAATCCCAACAAAAACCTACAGTAGAAATTGGCAAGACCTAAAAAGTTGCGGAGCTCTGTTAGGGTGGTTGGGGCTGGCCAAACTCGAATGACTTGGATCTGTTTTGGATCCACATGCATCCCCCGCTCATCAATAATGTCACCCAGATATTGAACCTAGGTCATGCCAAAAGTGCATTTCTCCAAATTGGCACACAACTTGTGTTGTCACAGTGTTTAGAGGACCTGTCGGATGTGGTGGAGGTGCTCTTCCCAAGTCTGGCTGAAGATCAGAATGTCATCCAGGTACACCACTACAAATGATTTGGTGAATGGCTGTAGGATGTCATCCATTAGCCTCATGAAGGTTGCAGGGGCATTCGTCAACCCAAATGGCATGACCAACCCTTGGAAAAGGCCCTCCTTAGATTTGAAGGCAATCTTCCACACATCTGAGGGTTCGATTGGTACCTGGTGATACCCCGACTTAAAGTTGATCTTGTTGAAATATTTCACCCCCTTGAGTTGGTCCATAAGGTCATCAATCTGTGGGATCGGGTACCTATTCTGAACATTGATCTTGTTCAGTGCCCGATAGTTAATGCAAAGTCTCCAAATCCCATCCTTCTTCTGCACCAACACGATCAGGCTCCCATGGGGTGATGAACTCGACCGTATGTGACCTTTCTGCAACAACTCCTGAATCTGCCTCTTGATTTTGTCATTCTCCATAATAGAGCACCGATAGACGATTCCATTGGGCAGCGGCGCACCTGGGGTCGGATAGATGGGATGCTTGACCTAGCAATGTAGAGGCACTCCTGCATGGGAGGTGAAGATTTCCTCGTACTCCTCCACGACCCTATCCATTTTTTGTTTTCATGCAGCGGGGCCCTGTCTGGAGGTCATGGCCATAGTATTCCTCTTTCCCTCTAGGCGGATCATCAGGAAAACAAATTTCCTAGTTTTGGAAATGAGCTTATTCCATTGTTTTGCAGTAACCAAAGAGATGGTGGTAGGCGTTGCTATCTCCGGTATCCTGTACAGCTTATTTCCCAAGGTGATAATAACAACACGAGGCCTAGACTCATACACAGGATGTCTCTTCCACAAGTACGGTTGGCCTAATAATACATCAGAAACATCAAGAGGAGCAATGTCACATAATACCTCATCCGTGAAGGGCTTGATGTTTTAGGGAAGGCGACATTGTTGGCTGACGCAGAGGTCCCGTCCTTGGTGAAACCACCCGATGGTGTATGTTTGTGGGTGTGTTGTGGTCGGCAATCTCAGCCGCTTCACAACCTCTACCGATATGAGGTTCTTCTGGCTACCGCTGTCGACAATGAACTGCAACGGGGAACCCTTTACCCACATCTTGGAATGGAAGAGACGCTCGGCCTCCTCTAGATCTTCTGGTTCCTCCTTCTGGATCTTCGTGGTGGAAATGGTGGTGTTGGGCTCCGCATTGATAATCTGCTTCCCCCTATCATTCCCCTTGTCAAGTTCTGACTCAGAGTCGGAGCATGCATCCAATTTAGAAGCCTTCAACTCAGCTACCAATGACTTCTTGGCCCGACACTCACTTGTGTTGTGAGTGGAGCTCTTATGGAACTCACACCACTTCCATGTGTCCCTTTTTGGCTTCATGGTGTTGTTATTTTCTTGTGGATTTGGCAGGTTATCCTGGGCCACTCCGCTTTGGTTTGGTCCTTTGTTCTGTGGTTTGGTGGTACCTTTCCCTTGCTTCTGATTCGCAGACCCAAAGTGTCACTTTTTCTGTTTGAATTTTTGCTCAATCTTGGCGGAATATCGGTACGCCACACCAAGCGAGGAGATGTAGAGGAAATCCATTTCCTCCTGAATGTATCTGTGAAAACAACTATGGTACTTTAACACCAAATGTTTCTCTGAATCTTTGATACCCAACTTTGCGCGTAGGGTATAAAACAGATTCGTCATCTCATGCACATCTTGGTCCCTTTGTTGCCGCAACGTAGTCCATTGTATGTATTTGTCCTCATAGCTCCCCACAGGATAATATTGTTCCTTGATGGCATCTCAGAAAGAATTCCAAGTGGGTGTGGCTGAGAACAGAGAGGGTTCCCCCTCTCCCCGTTGCTCCGAGTAGGTTTCCCACCAGTCCTTGACATGGGGGGCGGCTTTGAGGAGTGCGAAAATAATCCTTTCTCGGTCGAAAAATTCATGAACCGAAGAATATCCTTCTAACATATTCAACCATCTATCTACGGCATTTGCATCTATTTGGCCCTCAAATATGGGAATTTCAAATTTTACTTGTACCTTAAAAGGAGTGGCACCTCCAGAGTGGTTGTTGGATGTCGATGCGTTGCTAGTGAGAATCTGTTGAAGAATCTGGGCAAAGTTGTCCATCATCACGTTCCTTTGTTTCTTGAGGGCCTCCTCGAGCAACATTTTGATAGGACCTCCTACTCCCTCATCTTTATTTTCTTTCCCCATGGGTGGTCGTCGGGGTTTGCGAGACTGATCTTGCAAAGGTTCAACCAGATCGAGCCCCAACTCCTTATACCCTGACCTCGTTGGGGACATGCAAAGAAAGATCGAGAACGAGAAGACTGCTCTGATACCACTAATCCCAATTTATGTAGGAACACAATGAAATACATAAATACACATAAACAAAGATATGCAGCGGAAATAAGACTTCATTTCATTAATAACAAATGACTGAAAAATGCTTACAGACAGAATGGAAATAAACTAGTTAGGGCGTTGGTAGCTTATCTCTGAGAAGAGATGTGGCATTTACTGGACTCTGAACTGCCTGTTACAATGAGGCTCGAAGGCCTATATATTACTGAGAAACAATGAAAAACCCTAAACATCCAAAAACCTAACCCTAGGAGATGAAATGCCAGAATATGGGCCCCGTTGGGGTAAATTGGTACATCAATTTGGGTCGTAACTTTGGCATACTATCTCTGTTTGACGCACATGATACATCGTTAGAAAGATGTATCCGAGGACTACATTACTAATGGAGAATATCGAGTCCGGAACGACCTGATATTCGTCAGAGAATTCATTCCCAAAAAACATCGTTTAGGGCCTCAAAACAGCTCTGAAAGTTTAGGACCCAAAGAATTGCTAAAAATAGTAAATTGTGCTATAATTAAGGAAACTGAAAAACTAAAAGAAACAATGGTGTGGGTCCAAGTGGAATAGGCGGGTGGCCACCAATATCCACTTGGATCAGTCCTCCCCCCTTAGGAAGCAATGGTCCCCATTGTGTTGACTTCCTCCATGAGATGAGGAAACTTATGTTGAACTTGGTCCCTGGTGAGCCACTTGCCCTGGCGAAGGACTTGGCTTTCTTTGACGACTCGATATAGATGGATCCTCTGTTGGTGGGTGTTCTTGATCTGTGTCTCCATAATTCGATCAGTTGTGGATTTTTCCATGCAATATGGGTTTAACTCTGTTGGTGTGAGTTGTTCTGCCATGTCGGATGTGTCTAGTACAGGTGGAAAGTAGGGCCGAAGGCGGTCCACATTCAACACTGGGTGCAGAACAAGGAATGGTGGAATATCGAGCTCAAAGGCATTGTCCCCTATAGCCTTGGTGATGGTATATGGCCCATATCGGAGCAGGTGAATCTTGTGGTAGGGTCCAGCGAGGCGCTCCTTTTGCAAATGTAGCCACACTTTGTCGCCCACCTGGAAGTTGTGTAGCACCCGATGGTGGTAGGCGATGCTATCTCCGGTATCCTGTACAGCTTAATGCCCAAGGTGATAATAACAGCATGAGGCCTAGACTCATACACAACATGTCTCTTCCACAGGTACGATTGGCCTAATAATACATCAGAAACATCAAGAGGAGAAACGTCACATAATACCTCATCCGTGAAGGGCTTGATGTTGTAGGTAAGGCGACATTGTTGGCTGACGCGGAGGTCCCATCCTTGGTGCAACCACCCGATGGTGTATGGTTGTGGGTGTGCTATGGTCGGAAATCCCAGCCGCTTCATGACCTCTACCGAGATGAGGTTCTTCTGGCTCCTGCTGTCGACAATGAACTGCAACGGGGAACCCTTTACCCACATTTTGGAATGGAAGAGACGCTCTGCCTCCTCTGGATCTTCTGGTTCCTCCTTCTGGATCTTCGTGGTGGAAATGGTGGTGTTGGGCTCTGCATCGATAATATTCTTCCCCCTATCATTCCCCTTGTTGAGTTCTGATTTAGAGTTGGAGCATGCATCCGATTCAGAAGCCTTCAACTCGGATACCAGTGACTGCTTGGCCCGACACTCACTTGTGTTGTGACTGGAGCTCTTATGGAACTCACACCACTTCCCCGTGTCCCTTTTTGGCTTCATGGTGTTGTTCCTTGCTTGTGGCTTTGTTGGGTTATCCTAGGCCACTCTACCTTGGCTTGGTCCTTTGTTCTGTGGTTTGGTGGTACCTTTCCCTTGCTTCTGATTCACAGATCGAAAGTCTCGCTTTTTCTATTTGAACTTCTGCTCAATCTTGGCAGCATATCGGTACGCCACACCAAGTGAGGAGATGTCGAGGAACTCCATTTCCTCTTGAAAGTATCTGTGCAGAGAACTGTGGTACTTTAACACCAAATTTTTCTCTGAATCTTTGATACCCAACTTTGTGTGTAGGGTATAAAACAGATTCGTCATCTAATGCACATCTTGGTCCCTTTGTTGCCGCAGCGTAGTCCATTGTATGCATTTGTCCTCGTAGCTCCCCACGGGATAATATTGTTCCTTGATGGTGTCTCAAAAATAATTCCTAGTGGGTGTGGCTAAGAACAGAGAGGGTTCCCCCTCTCCCCGTTGCTCCGAGTAGGTTTCGCACCAGTCCTTGACATGGGGGCGGTTTTGAGGAGTGCGAAAATAATCCTTTCTCTGTCGAAAAATTCATGAACCGAGAAATATCCTTCTAATAGATTCAACCATCTATCTACGGCATCTGCATCTATTTGGCCCTCAAATATGGGAATGTCAAAGTTTACTTGTACCTTAAAACGAGTGGTGCCTCCAGAGTGGTTGTTGGATGTCGATGCGCCGCTATTGGGAATCCGTTGAAGAATTTGGGCAAAGTTGTCCATCATCGCGTTCCTTTGTTTCTTGAGGGCCTCCTCGAGCAACATTTTGATAGGATCTCCTTCTCCCTCATATTTCTTTTCTTCCCCCATGGGCAGTCGTCGGGGTTTGCGAGATTGATCTTGCAAAGGTTACACCAGATCGAGCCCCAACTCCTTATACCCCGACCTCCTTGGGGACATGCAAAGAAAGATCGAGAACATGCAGACCGCTCTAATACCACTGATCCTGATTTATGTAGGAACACAACAAAATACATAAATACACACAACCACAAAGATGTAGCGGAAATAAGACTTCATTTCATTAATAACAAATGACTGAAAAATGCTTACAGACATAATGAAAATAAACTAGTTAGGGTGTTGGTAGCTTATCTCTGAGAAGAGATGTGGTGTCTACTGGCCTCTGAACTGCCTATTACAATGAGGCTCAAAGGCCTATATATTAATGAGAAACAATGGAAAACCCTAAACATCCAAAAACCTAACCCTGGGAGATGAAACCCCAGAATATGGGCCCCATTGGGGTAAATTGGTACATCAATTTCTCGGGATCGTAACTTTGGCATACTATCTCCGTTTGACTCACATGATACATCGTTAGAAAGATCCATCCGAGGACTACATTACTGATGCAGAACACTAAGTACGAAAAAAAAAATTTCCCTGGAGAATTCATGCCCAAAAAACGTCGTTTAGGGCCTCAAAATAGCTCCGGAAGTTTAGGACCCGAAGAACTACTAAAAATAGTAAATTGTGCTACAATTAAGGAAACTGAAAAACTGAAAGAAACAATGGTGTGGGTCCAAGTGGAATAGGTGGGTGGCCACCAATATCCACCTGGATCAGTCCTCCCCCCTTAGGAAGCAATGTTCCCCATTGCGTTTAGTTCCTCCATAAGATGAGGAAACTTATGTTGAACTTGGTCCATGGTGAGCCACTTGCCATGGTGAAGGACTTGGCCTACTTTGACAACTTGATATAGTTGGATCCTTTGTTGGTGGGTGTTCTTGATCTCTGTGTCCATAATTCGATTAGTTGTGGCTTGTTCCATGCAATCTGGGTCTAACTCTATTGGTGTGAGTTGTTCTGCCATGTCGGATGTGTCTAGTAGAGGTGGAAAGTAGGGCCAAAGGCGGTCCACATTAAACACTGGGTGCAGACCAAGGAATGGTGGAATATCGAGCTCAAAGGCATTGTCCCCTACAGCCTTGGTGATGGTATATGGCCCATATCAGAGTGGGAGAATATTGCAGTAGGGTCCAGCGAGGCGCTCCTTTTGCAAATGTAGCCACACTTTGTCGCCCACCTGGAAGTTGTGTGGCACCCGATGTTGATCATGTCATTGCTTGTACTTAGCATTGGCTCTGTCCAAGATGTCATGAACTTGTTGGCTGATGTACTGAATGCGCTCAATGAAGTTGTTTTCCTTGTTAGCCTCAGACTGGACATGGGATGAATCTTTCAGAGTAGCCGCAAATGGCATGGCTACGTCAATGCGACATAGTGGCTAGAATCCCAAACCCACTTGAAAGGGGTTGTGGCTGGTTGAGCTATGGAGAGCCCGGTTGTAGCTGTGTTGTACATAGGGGAGGCTCTCATCCCATGTGTGTGGACGCTTTGAGTTGTACATGCACAGAATGTGTACAATCATCCGATTGGCGACCTCTGTCTTGCCATCAGTTTGCGGATGGAAAGTTGTGAACCTCGTGAGCTTGGTGTCCAGCATTGACCAGAGGCTAGACCAAAATGTACTCAGGAACCTATTGTCCTGATCTGAGATGATAGACTGTGGGATCCCAAAGTGTACCCACACTTGTTCAAAGAAGAGTTTAGCAGTGGCTTCTGTTGTGATATTCTTCTTATAGGCCATCATAATGGACATCTTCGAGAATCGGTCGACGACCAAAAAAACACAGTCATTGACATGCTTAGTAGAAGGAAGGCCTGACATGTAATCCATAGAGATAGATTCCCAAGGTTGACTGGGGGTAGGAAGTGGAGTATAGAGGCCTTGCTTCTTGATGGTTGGTTTGGCAATGGCGCAAGCCGTGTAGGAGTTGATGTACTTCCCGACATCCCATCGAAGGTTCGACCAAAAGAAATACTTTTGCAGTACTGCCATTGTTTTCTCAACCCCGAAATGCCCAGCGAGCCGACTGTAGTGCGCCTCCCAAATCATCTTGGCACGCTCGCTTGAAGGAACACAAAGGTGTCCCAGGTGACAAAGCAGGGCATCCTAGAGGCAAAAATTGGGAACTTGCTTAACCTTCAAGAGTGTATTGTATGTGTGGCCGAATTCTGGATCACTTGAGTAGAGAAGCGGCCAATTGAAAGTATTATGCCCACAAGACTTGAGCACAGTGGTTAGCACCACGATGGGTGGTCGACTGAGGCAGTCTGCAACATTATTGGTGTTTCCTTTCTTGTACTTAATGTTCAAATGAAACTGTTGCAGGTATGTGGACCACTTCTGATGGTGATCATTCTGCAACTTCCCTTATGTCTGTATGAACTGTAGGGGTCGGTGGTCTGTGTGGATGACCGTTTCCTTTCCCAAAATGTAATGCTTCCATTGCCGACAAACCTGCACAATGGAATACATTTCTTTGTCATATGTGGGATACTTTCGGACTGTGTTGGAAAGTGTCTCACTGTGATATGCCATCAGATGCCCATGTTGAGTAAGAACTGCCCCAATGGCATAGTCAGAGGCATTTGTCTCGATCTCAAATGGTTGTTGCAAGTCTGGTAATGTGAGCATTGGTGCATAGCAGAGGCGATGCTTCAACTCCCCGAATGCCTTCTATTGAGATTCTGACCAAAAGAATTTTTCTTTAGCTCTTCCCTTGGTGACTAGACTCAAGGGCCAATTGATATGAGAGAATCCCAACACAAACCTATGGTAGAAACTGGAAAGACCTAAAAATTTGCGGAGCTCTGTTAGGGTGGTTGGGGCTGGCCAATCCTGAATGACTTGGATATTTGTTGGATCCACATGCATCCCCCGCTCATCAATAATGTATCCCAGATACTGAACCTGGGTCATGCCAAAAGTGCATTTCTCCAAATTGGGACACAACTTGTGTTGTCACAGTGTTTGGAGGACCTGTCGGATGTGGTGGAGGTGCTCTTCCCAATTCTAGCTGAAGATCAGAATGTCGTCCAAGTACACCACTACAAATGAGTTGGTGAATGGACGTAGGATGTCCTCCATTAGCCTCATGAAGGTTGCAGGCGCATTCGTCAACCCAAATGGCATGACCAACCATTCGAAAAGGCCCTCCTTTGATTTGAATGCAGTCTTCCACACATCAGAGGGTTCAATTGGTACCTGGTGATACCCTGACTTCAAGTCGATCTTGCTGAAATATTTTGCCCCCTTGAGTTGGTCCAGAAGGTCATCAATCTGTGGGATCAGGTACCTATTCTGAACAGTGATCTTGTTCAGTGCCCGATAGTCAATGCAGAGTCTCCAAGTCCCATCCTTCTTCTGCACCAACACGATCGGGCTCCCACGGGGTGATGAACTTGGCCGGATGTGACCTTTCTACAACAGCTTCTGAATCTGCCTCTTGATTTTGTCATTCTCTAGAATAGAGCACCGATAGATGGGTTCATTGGGCAGCAGGGCACCTGGGGTTGGATCGATGGGTTGCTTGACCTGGCAATGTAGAGGCACCCCTGCAGGGGAGGTGAATATGTCCTCATACTCCTCCACGACCCTATCCATCTGTTATTTTCATGCAGCGGGGCCCTGTCTAGAGGTCATGGCCATAGTCTTCCTCTTTCCCTCAGGGCGGATCATCAGGAAAAAAAATTTCCTGGTTTTGGAAATGAGCTTACTGCATTGTTTTGCAGTAACCAAAGAGATGGTGGTAGGCGGTGCTATCTCCGGTATCCTGTACAGCTTAGTGCCCAAGGTGATAATAACAGCACGAGGCCTGGACTCATGCACAACATGTCGCTTCCACAAGTACGGTTAGCCTAATAATACATCAGAAACATCAAGAGGAGCAATGTCACATAATACCTCATCTGTGAAGGGTTTGATGTTGTAGGGAAGGCGACATTATTGGTTGGCACGGAGGTCCCGCCCTTGGTGCAACCACCCAACGGTGTATGGTTGTGGGTGTGCTATGGTCGGCAAGCCCAGCCGCTTCACAACCTTTACCGAGATGAGGTTCTTCTGGCTCCCGTTGTCGACAATGAACTGCAACGGGGAACCCTTTACCCACATCTTGGAATGGAAGAGACACTCTGCCTCCTCCAGATCTTCTAGTTCCTCCTTCTGGATCTTCGTGGTGGTAATGGTGGCATTGGGCTCCGCATCAATAATTTGCTTCCCCCTATCATTCCCCTTGTCGGGATCTGATTCAGAGTCGGAGCATGCATCCGATTCAGAAGCCTTCAACTCGGCTACCAGTGACTACTTGGCCCGACACTCACTTGTGTTGTGAGTGGAGCTCTTATGGAACTCACACCACTTCCCCGTGTCCCTTTTTGGCTTCATGGTGTTGTTCTTTTCTTGTGGCTTTGGTGGGTTATCTTGGGTCACTCCACCTTGGCTTGGTCCTTTGTTCTGCGGTTTGGTGGTACCTTTCCCTTGCTTCTGATTCATAGACCCAAAGTCTCACTTTTTCTGTTTAAACTTCTGGTCAATCTTGGTAGCATATCGGTACGCCACACCAAGCGAGGAGATGTCAAGGAACTCCATTTCCTCCTGAATTATCTGTGCAGACAACTATGGTACTTTAACACCAAATGTTTCTCTGAATATTTGATACCCAACTTTGTGCGTAGGGTATAAAATAGATTCGTCATCTCATGCACATCTTGGTCCCTTTGCTGCTGCAGCGTAGTCCATTGTATGTATTTGTCCTCATAGCTCCCCACGGGATAATATTGTTCCTTGATGGCATCTCGAAAAGAATTCCAAGTGGGTGTGGCTTAGAACAGAGAGGGTTCCCCCTCTCCCCGTTGCTCTGAGTAGGTTTCCCACTAGTCCTTGACATGGGGGGCGGCTTTGAGGAGTGTGAAAATAATCCTTTCTCGGTCGAAAAATTCATGAACCGAGAAATATCCTTCTAACATATTCAACCATCTATCTACAGCATATGCATCTATTTGGCCCTCAAATATGGGAATGTCAAAGTTTACTTGTACCTTAAAAGGAGTGGCACCTCCAGAGTGGTTGTTGGATGTCGATGAGCCGCTAGTGGGAATCCGTTGAAGAATCTGGGAAAAGTTGTCCATCATCGCGTTCCTTTGTTTCTCGAGGGCCTCCTCGAGCAACATTTTGATAGGATCTCCTACTCCCTCATCTTTCTTTTCTTGCCCCATGGGCGGTCATCGGGGTTTGCGAGACTGATCTTGCAAAGGTTCAACCAGATAGAGCCTTGCTTCTTGATGGTTGGTTTGGCAATGGCACAAGCAGTGCAGGACTTGATGTACTTCCTGACATCCTGTTGAAGTTTTGGCCAATAGAAATACTTTTGCAGTACTGCCATGGTTTTCTTGACCCCGAAATTCCCAGCAATCCGACTGTAGTGTGCCTCCCAAATCATCTTGGCACACTCTCTTGAAGGAACACAAAGGTGTCCCAGGTGACAAAGCAGGGCATCCTGGAGGTGAAAATTGGGAACTTTCTTACCCTCCAAGAGTGTATTGTATGTGTGGCCTAGTTCTAGATCACTTGTGTAGACAAGTGGCCAATCAGAAGTCTCATGCCCACAAGAGTTGAGCACAGTGGTTAGCGCCACGATGGGTGGTTGACTGAGGTAGTATACAACATTATTGGTGCTTCCTTTCTTGTACTTAATGTTCAAATGAAATTGTTGCAGGTATGTGGACCACTTCTGATGGTGATCATTCTGTAACTTCCCTTGTGTCTATATGAACTACAAGGGTCGGTGGTCTGTGTGGATGACCATTTCCTTTCCCAAAATGTAATGCTTCCATTGTCGAAAAGCCTGCACAATGGAATACATTTCTTTGTCATAAGTGGGATACTTTTGGACTATGTCAGAAAGAGTCTCACTGTGATATGCCACCGGATGCCCATGTTGAGTAAGAACTGCCCCAATGGCATAGTCAGAGGCATCTGTCTTGATCTCAAATGGTTGTTGCAAGTCTGGTAATGTGAGCATTGGTGCATAGCAGAGGTGATGCTTCAACTCCGCAAACGCCTTCTATTGAGATTCGGACCAAAAGAATTTTTCTTTAGCTCCTCCCTTGGTGACTTGACTCAAGGGCCAAGTGATATGAGAGAATCCCAACACAAACCTACAGTCGAAATTTGCAAGACCTAAAAAGCTATGGAGCTCTGTTAGGGTGGTTGGGGTTGGCCAATCCCGAATGACTTGGATCTTTGCTGGATCCACATGCATCCCTCGCTCATCAATAATGTATCCCATATGTGTTCTAGGGAAACCTGGTCTTGGACCAGGTATATCTTGGTGAAATACCAAGATGTGATGATGTGTGATCCTCTTCCTCTCTCCCGGGATGGTCCATGAGACCTAGGAGTAATCTAAGAAGATTGACATGACCACATTGTTGATGTGCCCTCTTATGCAATGATGATGAAAGTTTATAATTCATTATGAGACTTAAGTGGACATGTTTTTCCATTGTGGATCCCCTTGACTTTGTCTTAAAGTTCCCCCTTTCTTGTTGTCTTGATTTCCCTCTTGTTTTATGTGGTGAGGGGTTTTTTAATTACTTTGATTTATTTGACATATAATTAATATTTATATTAATTAAATTATCATAATTTAATTATTTTTATTTCATCCCTAACCCCTCTCCTTAGCTATAAAAGAAACCCTCCCCTCTAGCATTTTCACACACACTCACTCACTACTCATCCTTCTCTTGTTGCGGCTACCTCAGGTTATCCTTCTCTTGGATGGTGTGGCTCCTCTCTTGGACTCTTTGTTTCAAATTTGAAGCATGTTATCAAGTTTCCTACTTGGGTGAGGGTTCCCTCTGAGTTTGTTTGCTGGTATAGAGGTGTTGGACATCTACTTAACTGCCCAGGACTACAATTTACCTCTCCTTTAGCTACCAGACTGTGTTCAAGAGAGCCGCAAGCTGGCCCTTGACTGTTCAAGGGTGCCACAACCCTCTTCTGAGGTTGTTGTTGATTTTTTTGAGGCACCATCTCCTCCACCTTCTCTTCCCTGGTGGTCCTTGGGTGTGTTGAGGCAATAACTCCTCCTCCTCCTCTTCCCTGTTGACTCCTCCTCTCTCGTGCAATGTTGTTGAAGGGTTTTACTATCTCATTTTGGAGGGTTTTTTCTGTCCATGTTGTGGTGACTTTTGTTGTCTTATTTGTGGAGAGATTTGTTGTCTTATTTGTGGAAGTTATGTCTTCTCATGTATGGAGGTTTTGTTGTCCCTGTTGTGAAATTTTTATTGTCTCGTTTTGTGGAGTATTTGCTACTACTGAGTTCTACAGTATCAGTTGTGGACAACATTCTTCTCCAACCTTACTTGTGGTATTTCCTTTGGCAAACTGTCCACCAATCCATATGATATAGATCACACCATAGAGGTTTGATCCATGAACCTTAAACTGGTTTTCTGAGCATATTAAAGAGGACTACACCCACACATGTGACAGGTACATTCTTCATTGGCTAAGAGGTAAGCGAAGGTTTGTTTTTGCACTAAGAAATTTTGTTTATGTTCAGAATTTAATTCAGATTTGTTTATGTCTTTTCATAAATATGTTGATCTAGTGAACATAATTTAAAAGTATCATTGTTCTCTCTTTTTTTTTCCCTAAATATAACAATATCTTTTATATATATTTTTATACGTTTATATTTTATGAAACATAAAAGGAAAAGATTAAATTTAAAGGGTTTTTGGTTGGTGAATGTTGAGAGTTTAGGGCATAGCCTTATCTCCACTAGTGATTTATGGGGTCAAGAAATATGCCCCTCTAAAAATCATTTATCCCAGTTTATGGATTAGAGTTGGATTAGAACTAGAGAATAGGGCCACAAGGTTAGTATTCTCTTTCTAATCAAGAAAAAACAAGATAATCAATGCCCTAAAAGAAGGGTTTCCTCAAGGGAATAAACTTCACCGACAAGATCAACAAAATACTTGGAAAAAAATCTTGAAACCCTTGCCAAGGAGCATAGAAATAATCAATAAAGGAGACAAACCAAATTATTTTAGGGAAGAAGGAAGAGATACAAACCCTAGACGTTCTCCTTCCAAGTAGTTGATAACTCCTCAATGGATCGATCTTGCTAGTTTATGTAGAATCTTGAATGATCACAATAGTCTTTGAAAAAYAYGGYAAKAAGAATAACCAAGAAAGATGGAGTTCCCAAAATTGACACCAASAATGCACCAAGTAAATATCTTCTATTAAATCGTTGYAAGAGTAACCTCCAAYAGTTGACAACAAAATGAGTGAGAGGAGTGCCTATATTTATAGATGAGGCTCTCAAMTYSTCTCCACTCTTTATTCCCCAAAATTAGGCTAAGAAATAAAATAAAATGATTTKTCATACACACAAATCAGAGACTAAGTCAAAAAGTACAATTAAATGATKCTTTACATTGTGAAAAACCACATAGAAGGGGACGAATTCAATAAAATATGCTCCTTAAATGATCAAATAATATCCATAAATCCTTGAAATATGTCTCCAACACTTGACCATGTYCATACCTAAGGTCAAGGCACCTCCATGAAGCATGGGAGTGACCCTCCAAGTCAAAAAATGGGCCATAAAACCCTCACAATAGACACTCACTCAGTTTATGTAATATCCCAAATTCGGCTAGTCTAGGAAACTATGTTGATGTGTGTGTATGATTAATTGTTTACAACATATAAATGAGCATACAAATAATAATGGCAACAAAAGACTGCAAAGCTTATATTATGATATCTCTATGGAATACAAATGTTGAATGCAGCTAAATAAAATAAATCACTCAACTAGATCAATGACAAAAGGATCTTAGACAAAATATAATAAGTAAACTAAAACAATAGTACCCGATACTGGAATAATGTTGTGTGATCAATGGATGTGATGTAGAATATGTTGCAAGCTATGACAACTCATTCGACAACTACTGCAAGTCTGGAAAGTTTGCCCTGGTGGCTATACCTCTCAGATCGGCTTGGAAAATGTCCCAAACAGTGGGCCATGTTGTCTCTCTCAATCTTGGTGACTGACTAGCCCTTTGTTAGTAAGCCTGGACCTCAAATGGATCCCCCTGGGGAAATGCACCCCCTATACTACTGGAAAAGTGTGCCCTAGTGATTCCACTATCGGAATTGGCTGATGTGTGTCTCAAACTGATCTCCCTAGCCCACTGTGAAATGGGTTGGAAGGATTTCCCTGGATTTGATCTGATGATCGCTCAGGAACCCCAAATGTGTCCTCCCCAAGTGTCACAACCTCAATGTCTAGAAAATGCGCCCAAGATGATTTCTCCGTCAGAATCTGACAAGAAATTGGGAAAAAGATGCGCCTTGTCTTCCTCTCAATTGGGTCAGAAGGGAATCTCTGGATTTCCATGGATGGATAAGTCGACTCAATACCTCCTCAGAAGTTGTGCCCTCACCCTGAATAAGTGTGCCCTTAATGCTAGAAACTGTGAAACTGTTTTTGAAGGCTGATGGAATACATGTGTGACCTCCCCAATGACCAGGGTGTGTCTCTCAACACCATTTTCACGATAAAACTCACAACGAGGATTTCGCTCGCAAAGTATTGCTAAAGCCTATTATTATAAGATAATGATATATATAATACTAGTAGGTGGGACCCCCTTGTAGACTAGAGGATCAGATCTGGTTCTTATTTGATGATCAAATGTTGGTTCTATTTGCAACAAATGGATGATGGATAATTCATGCTATGTTACTCTAAATTCTCATGAGGACTTATGTGAACTGTTATTTCCACATTTCTATTAGCGCCATGATATGTTACATGTTGCACATGTTCAAAACACATGTTAATCCTGACAAAAGAAAAAGAAATATGGAAGAAACCTAAGGAAGAAACTAAACTATGCTACTATGCTACACTATATGCATTGAAATCAAAGGATTGTTGTTAGTCCTAGCTAACAAAGTTAGTGGCTATATGATTTATTGATTTATATGAAAACACTTGTGATATGCATTATGGTATGGTTGGCAATGGTTAATGTGACATCGGGTGGCGCATTTGGCAAGTGATGGATGTTGGTTTTGATGCATGGATTAATTGAATGGATGAATGGAATGGTTGGATGGCATGTACTAAGTGATTGAATGAGTAAAGGATGGAAGCGACATGCATTTAATGCACGTCACTCCATACCTCTTCCACTAGCCGTCACCCTAGCTTGGCTATTGTTCAATTGTGTTTCGCTATGGTTAAGCTCTGATTTTCAGGCAAGGGGAGAACTGATCGACCAAGCTCGTGTTTTTAAGGATTTTTGGTTATAGATATGTATTTTTCGCCATCCATGAACCCACTCTGGTTATGAAATAGATATTGGCTCAGTGATGTGTGGGTCTGTGCTTTTCTTGAGACTGGAAACTATGTAAACTTGTGATAATTCTCTGGAATGGTTATTTGTGTGGTTTTCATTGCAAATGGAAAATGATGGGTGAAGTCACAGTTTCATTGATTATTCTGAGTGGTATAAGCCATGAAGGCTCTTTGTTGTCCTTATGAGTTTTTGTTGGAGGGTTTATTCAGCCCAGACTTGTCGGTCGTCTCCACACAGTTCTTGTCACCGTGCCTAGTCGTATTGTTGTTATGGGGTTGTTGGGTTTGATTTCGAACCACCTTGTGTCACTGCATATTGTTTCACCTGGGTATGGGCTCAGTTATACTATTGGTGTCTGCCTAGTTGGTTATGAGGGTTATTATGCCAAGGGTCTTGCTTTGAGGTTGATTTCTATTTCATGGATCTATTTTTATATCAGAAACCATGAGGGTTATGCCCTGCGCATTCTCGGTGTTATTTATTGGCTGTGAGGAACCTCTGCTCCTCTGTGTGAACTATCACCCATTTTGCAAAGTTATTGGTGAGGTGGCATGTGTGTCCATCGTGTTGTCTCAGAGGGGTCTCATCTGTTGTTAGTGGTCGACTCTCGTCTCCCTGTGTTGTTTCCACGGAGTGAACCTTTATTACTCAAAACCCGCCCTTGATTATTCAAAGTCGTTTGATAATGAACCAGTCAAGTATATCGTTGACTATTATGAGTTGGTGAAGTAGCGTTGAGAGTGATGATTATTGGTTTGTATCTGTTAATAGCATTGACAGTGGTCTTTATTGGATAGATATTCATTGCATTATTTATGATGACAGTTGAATTGATAAGCTCAACATGTTTAATTGATTGGTTTGAGAAATGAAATTGGATACACTGTCGCTGCCTCATGTGTTGTTACAATTGGATTGTTAACCCAACATTATTTTATGATTGATTAAGTCACAGTGATGCCTCTTGCATTATGCGTTGGTCTGTGAGGGATTCTTACATCATGGTATAAGTTGAATAAATGATTTCTATTACTGTGTGTTTTGATTGCAAATCAGGGGTATTGCAATTTAAAAATCATGATAGTTGTGACTTGGTTGTCTGTTGTGTATGTTTTATGGATATCATACGGCGTATCAGAGATGGGCACTAGTTTTATAATAGTATGGTTTCATTAAATTTTAAATGTTAAATTGATTAGAGGAATGGAATCGGGCACGATTTTAAAAGAACTTGTGTCTTTATTGTTTTCAAGAATTAATTTGTGGATAGTGGTTGATGTTTTGATGTTGAACAAAGTGGAAACAAGTGATTGTGTGTCATTTGGAGATTGTTTTAAATATTAATTGGGACAAATTAGAAGAAACAGAACTCTTATACAGGTTGTTTTAGAAGGCATAATATTTTGAGTTTAATGACACTGTGTTAAATATTTAATTGCAAACAGTGAGCAAGTTAACACATAGATATGATTAAATTATACACAGTAGTTGTTTAATTGATCATAGTGATTATTTGGTTAGTGTTGAAAAGTTTACATTAGATACAGAATGGTTTGATGGATTACTTGATTCATTTTATAAAAAGTATCCACTCCTTTTCCTTACCATTATTTCACTTTTCGCTAATTACAATCCCCTCGCCTTCCCATATTCATTATTCACTCCATGTTCCTGAAATTTAATTACAGTTAAGAGGAATTATGTATTCTAACAGTTTGAAAGCACAGTTTCTTGGATGAACTACAGTGATATGTTCTTTGGTTTACATTACATTTGATTGTTTGTTGTCTATGAGCAGTAACCATGATATTATCCCCCTCATTTTAACACTTTTCTCTCGATACAAACCCCTCGCATATCCCAGAACCTTTGTTCACCCCCTGCTCATTGACAACGGTTAAACAATTTGTATGGATTGGATTACATGAGTCTGATATGTTGTTGAGCCAAAATTTATTTCATATTTTAAAAGAGTTGTCATGTATGGTTGTTAAAGAAACTATTTTCTAATCAATCATACATACATGAATGAGATTTTTCAGCCGAGGTAGCCATGGCAGAAGTAACCGAGGAAAAGGTAATTGGAACAGGGGCTCTGAAAGGCCAAGATTCTCCATTCACTTTGATGTTGACTCACAAGAGTTAGGTCAGCTATTTCAGGCTGGGTTTTTCAATTGGATTAGGCAAGGAATGGTCCAACCTAGGCCTGAAAGGCCTCCCTTCCAAGATCCACAAGCTCCTAGTATTATCGTTCCCCCTCATGTTTCATTGCAACCCGAGGTTCCTGAAAATGACGGATGGCAAGAGATTGTCCACACGGCAGTCTCCCAACATCGTGGCTAGCCCAATTTGTCTTTACCTACTCCCCCGCTTATCAATCAGATTGTCCAAGCTGCCCCCTGTTCACTCACCAGTTTAGTCTTCCCATGCTAGAAAAAGGTTGAAAACCAAGGCCCACCATGCCCCTAACACAGGAAAAGCCATTGTTGCCCCTTCCTCACCCTCCAATGGCTCTGATAAATTCATGTCCTCCTGGATGCATTTGAGGGACAATTGTTCTCATGTGATCAGTGAGATTCACACTAAAGGTTCAGCATAGCCAAAGGCAAATTTAGAGAGATCAAAAGGTGACATCAGTAACAAGGCAAAGATTGCATCTCAGAGTGGAAACTATGGATTTTAAGTTTTATTTTATTTATTGTTGATGACAATTGACTTCAGAAATTTTCGACATCATTCTATTTTTTGGATATATGAGTAGTATATTTTGGAAATATTTTTAAAAAATCATTGGATAAATTGTCAAATATGAATGTGATGATGGGAGTCACAAGGAGGGATGTCTTGTTTAATTAACTAGTTGTGTTATTATTGTTAAAAGCTAAATGGAGTCACAAGGGGTCCCACCTACTAGTTATTATTTATTTAAAAACCCTTATTATGATTTATTACTTTTCCCCCTAACTAAAAAGTTGGTTGAGATTTTAATTAACTTAACTAATGAAGTAGCTCAACTACTTCAACCAATTCTAATTGGCTTAAAAGAAAAAGGAAAGGGAGGAACAGATGAGGATAGAAGGAGAAGCATACTAAGGTTTTCTCTTTGAGTTTGTGTTGAGACAGTTCAGTTTTCATTCATTCCTTAATTTATCACAAGCCTAATTTTTTTTTATGATAGCAGGGTCTTATTGTAGACAACAAGATTCAGGGTTGAATTACATCATTCAGACACTTGTTTTCCAGAGGTGTTGATCTATCTTTGATGGTCTGTGTAGACTTTTCTGTTTGTGAATTAGTTTTCATGACTGACAAAGGCTATTGTGCAGAGTTGAGTGGGCAGCAATCTGTGGCAAACTGATCCAGCTTTTAGAGTTCGATTTTTTTATTTTCTATCAGAGGTCCTTTTGTATGTTTCATCGGGGACATCTAAGTTTGACTTTGGTCCAAAACTTCTTCACAAAATTTTGTAAAGAGAATGACTCTTTGATGAATTGGAATGAAATAACGAATTGCTTTATGTCTCATCTGTCTTGATTATCGACTTGGTGTCTTTACTTTTGTCTCTATATTTATTTCAGCATCTATTATGTTCATAAAAATACATAAATAATGAATTTTTCAGCAAGATTTTATTTATAAAAACCAACCTAAACACTTGTAATCAATACTTGTGAGTTAGGATATCAATTTTGATAGCTATAAACATAGGGTGATATTCCCGTCTATTTTGTTTTAGCCAAGAAAAATCTGAAAATGCTTGAGTAAGATCATTTCATATCTTTTCCTCAACACACTGAAATCAACCACTTGTGTATTCCTCCTGGAATCCACTGAGCTACCTTTCCTAAGATGCGCCTTTCTCCTTAATGACAAGTGAAAATATGAATAATGATGAATTTGGTCACTTTACCTTCTCTTATAGCTGCCCGAAACCTTAATTCGTTGTTGACTCGATTTTTAGCTCGTTTGTTCTATTTTTAGCTCAAGTTGGCTTATAAGCGCTTTTAGCCACTTTTAGATCAATGTCACTTTCAAATTATAACACCCTTGGCTGTAATGACCTCTAGTAACCATGTTTACCCCTTTCTGGCCCTAGCTATAGTCTAATGTAGATGTTTAGACTACGTAGCCTTCGTATCTGGAGATCCTACTCGGAAATGGACATTATAGTCTTGCCTTTCTGAGATTACTTGTCCTCAAGCAATACCAATCCAAGGTGCTGCAAAATATTCTCACCCTCCCAAGTAGCATCCTCTACTAGAAGACCTCCCCCTCTGTCCAAACTCTCTTGGTTGTCCCTACTCCTCAACCTCCTCTCTCAAAACTCTAGTACCTTCTCAGGAACCAACTCCAACTTCCCCTCCTCATACAAGGATTGAAGCTCCTCGGAAGTGCTAATGAATCAACTGCCCCTCTCACTGCGTCTACTTTGTGGCAACCTGTGAAGTATGAAGGTATCTCTGAAGAACAACTATGCCCTATGAATTGTGTTGTAGTATGTAGGAATCATGAGAAAACGCTCCAAGTTGGTCAATCTTTCGATCCCTACAGGGATGTCATATTTACCCCGAGCCTTCGAAAGGCCTGTAATGAAGTCCAAGGATGAGCTTTCCCATGTCTGCTCTGGAGCGGGAAGTGGCTGAAGTAACCCTGTTGGAAGAGTTGGCTCTGACTTGTTCTGCTAACAAGTCACACACTCATTGATATGTCTCATCACATCCTGTTTGAGACCGTTCCAAGAGAATCTCTCTCTGACCTGCATGTAGGTTTCGAAAAAACCCTAATGGTTTGCTAGTGGGGATTCATGTACTGCAGCCAAAATATTCTTCCTGAGACTCGATCCTGGTACTAGGTAGACTCAGTATTTTTAGAATATGATGTCATCCATGACTATGTACCTGTCATCATGTACCTACCCCTCCAATATCTCACAAGTGAACTTGTTCTTAGAATATTCCACTAACAAGTGGGATTTCCAATCTGCTGAAATCTCCATCAAGGAACAAGTTGTGTCTCCTAGATGATGCATCTATTTCTTCCCCATGCTAGAATATCCTCTCCATCCTAGGTTCCCCCGTTGACATACCCCTTAGTACAATCTACTTCCCCTCACTATATATGAACCCCATCTCAAGGGTTTGGTAGTTGGTAGAAATCTTACCCAAGGTGATCAACCATTGGACTCCCAACACCACATATGTGCCAGCTAGGTCAACCACATAGAATGTATCTCTCATGGTGTAGTTACCTAACTTCACCTCCAAGTCTTGAACTGTGTCCAAACACCCCACCGTGTGGCCATCTGCTACTGCAACCTCAAACCCCTCTAACTCCTTTGTTTGTAGTGCTCGCCTAGATACCCACACAGTGTCAATGAAGTTGTGGGTTGCCCCACCATCTACTAAGGGAATGGCCCACTATCCCTAAACAATACATTTGATCCTGAGGGTTTCATACCTAGGGACTCCAAAAAGGGTCACTATGACTACCTTTGATGGTGCTCGTTTATTAACCTCTTTGTGAAATTGTGGTTTTATCAGTGGTTGTGCCTCTTTCGGTGTTGGTGGTATCCTTGGAGGTTGCTCCTCCTCTGATCTAGTGGAATCACTATCCTATGCCTAACCACCATGTTCCTCCTCATCACCTTCTACAACAACCTTAATGTAATGGATCTCTCCCTTTCCCATGCACCTGTGGCCTGGAACCCAAGGGTCTCTGCAAGAGAAGCATAGTTTCTTCCTCATCAACTCTCGTTTGGTGTCATCTTCCAATTTGGGATTACCCTTCCATTCCCTTTGGATTGGTTTCCCATCATGGTCCTCTTGTGGCACAACGAGTTTGGTAATGGGTTTAGTATTTGGCGCTAAGTTTTCCAAATCTTAAGTGCGTAAGATGGAATCCTGTAAGGTGTGCAGCATGTATGCCTTCACCCATCCTCTCAAGGGTTATGTGAGCCCCTCTTTGAATAGCATGATTAGCCTGGGTTCAGATATATCTGTCACTACCACTTCCACTCACTAAAAATCTGTGATGAATGCCTTTGTTGTGCTAGTTTGTCCCCACTGGTCTAGATTCCTGAAATGGATATCTGGATCCCTCCTCTCAAACATGTCCATGAGTCTCTCTATGAACTCCCTGTAGGAGGTGATGTGATTATGTCCCAACATCACCAATCCATGATGCCACCACTCGTGAGCCTCACCCTCAGGTGTAGGGTAGAGAAGCTAATGGCTTATGTCTTGGTCATCTGGTTGAGTGTGTAGTATGTGTCTAGATTTTGTACCCAATATCTGACTTGCATTTGGACGATCTGTGAAAATAAGGTATAGTGAGTTTACCAACTTTCTGAATAAAATCAATGTTATGTCCCTGTTGTTGTTGTTGTCCTCGTCTCTTAGGATCTCTGGGGTGGTTCCTGAGTTTGAGTCCACAATACTTGACCAAGGTCATGTTCTGATGGAAGTCACAGCCCAATGTTTCATATTCCCTCCTGTATTTTGCAATGTCCTCCGCCTAAGTGGGTGACCTCTGTGCTATCATCTGTTGTGTTGTTGTTGGGGGTGACCTCTGAAAAACTAGGGAATAATGACTTGGGAATCCTACTTGAAGAGGTGTATGTGGGAGTAGGTGACTAGGGTCTACTGCCTTCCCCTAAGTTCCCATGTGTTTCATGTGGGGATTGTGTGCCCAGGGTGCCCCTTATAGCCAATCTATCATCCATCTGCGCCAAATACTGAGTCATGGCATATTGACTGACTATCAGATTGTTGAGTACTTGCATGAAGGCTACCTTTGGTTCCATGGGGGCCTTACCACTACCCTCCAGTCTCTCATATATGTCTCGTAACATCCTCTCTGCCTCATGCTCAACCTGATGCTCTTCCCTGTGTGTCTCTTCCTCTTCTTCTGAGTTGGGAGGGAAAGGGAGTAAATCAAGTCTAGGTCTTCTCTCCTTGTGTATTTTGTAAGTGACATATTCATCACCTACGTGCTCATGACCCTCTGGGTCCTCTGCTGCACTCATCGTCTTCAGTCACAGGCTCGCAAGACTAAAGCTTTGATACCACTGTAATATCCCAGATTCTGCTAGTCTAGGAAACTCTGTTGATGTGTGTGTATGATTAATTTTTTACAACATATAAATGAGCATACAAATAATAATGGCAACAAAAGACTCCAAATCTTATATTATGATATCTCTGGGAGTACAAATGTCGAATGCAGCTGAATAAAATAAATCACTCAACTAGATCAGTGACAAAAGAATCTTAGCTGGAATACAATAAGTAAACTAAAACAATAGTACCCGATATTGGAATAATGTTGCGGGATCAATGGATATGATGTAGAATTTGTTGCAAGCTACAACATCTCATTCGACAACTGCTACAAATCTAGAAAGTTCTCTCTAGTGGCCAGACCTCTCAGATCGGCCTGGAAACTGTCCCTAACAGTGTGCCCTCTTGTCTCTCTCAGTCCCGGTGACTGACTGACCCTCTGCTGGTAAGCCTAGACCTCGGATGGATCCTCCTAGGGAAATGTTCCCCCTCTTCCACTGGAAAACTGCGACCTGGTGATTTCACTGTCAGAATTCACTGATGTGTGTCTCAAACTAATTGCCCTAGCCCACTATGAAATAGGTCGAAAGGATTTCCATGGATCTAATATGATGATCGCTCGAAAACCCCAAATGTGTCCTCCCCAAGTGACGCAACCTCAAAGGCTGGAAAATGTGCCCCAAATGATTTCTCTGTCTGAATCTAACGAGAAATCGAGAAAAATATGTGCCTTGCCTTCCTCTCAACTGGGTCAAAAGGGAATCTCTGGATTCTCCCTAGATTGGAAAATTCAACTCAATACGTACTCAGAAGTTGTGCCCTCACCCTAAATAAGTGTGCCCTTGCTGCTGGAAACTATGAAACTGTTGTTGAAGACTGATGGAAGCCCTGTGTCACCTACCTAGTGACTAGGGTGTGTCTCTCAACACCAAAATCAACCATTGGTGTATTCCTCCTAGAATCCACTAAGCTACCTCTCGTGAGATGCGCCTTTCTCCTTAATGACAAGTCAAAATCTACATAATGATGAATTAGGTCACTTTACCTTCTCTTATAGTCGCCTGAAACCCTAATTCTCTCTTGACTCTATTTTTAGCTCGTCTATTTTATTTTTAGCTCAAGTTGTCTTAAAAGCGTTTTTAGCCACTTTTAGCTCAATGTCACTTTCAAATTATAACACCCTTGGCTGGAGTGACCTCTAGTTTCATGTTTTTCGAGACAGTACTAGGTCTTTAGGTATTAGTTATGAACCAAAGCAAAAGTACATCAAGCACAAAATAATCATGATCCTAGATAACACTACAACATAACCAAATATAGAATCAAACTCATGAAGTTGGGAAGGAGGAAAAAGTTCATGCTTAGATGTGTTCCTACAAGCTTGCTCTACCCATCTCTAAATAGGGTTGTGATAAGATGAAGGATTATAATGCCGACTCAACAGCTTCAAAGAATGGCTACCTTGGCTTTCATCACTTTCTGAGGTTTGAGAAGGAATCATAAGAAATCTGGAGAATGTCCCATGATTAACCAAGGAGAACATGGACGAAAAATGGGACATTGATTTAGATCTTAAAAAATATATTTTTTCCCAAATCGTGGCTTGTTTTCCTTTTATATGTGGCTGGATTATGGAAATGCTTGCAACAAACCATAGGTTGAAAACAAATTTTCCCCATAGATAAGTTAGCATCAAAAACATAATTTCTAGTTGCATCTTCAGTGATACAACAAGATGGGGAAGAAGAAGGATGGATACCTTCACTATTAAATTCTTGTTGTCCTTAGGAATCATTCCCTTATAAGAATTTTCACTAAAATCTGAGCATAAAGGTGGTTGAAGATATTCATAGAATAACTCCAAATGCTCAAAAGAATATGTATCACAACTTCTAGGAAATGGTTGGAAGTCATCATGAGAATGTTGTAATGGATCACTCATAGATGGTTCAAGCAAATCTATGAATATATCATATTCATATTGCCAAAAATCCTAATCAACAATGCTTACAAATATATGTTCTAAAGGAAACAATTTTGCATTCTTTATTCTAGGTCCATTATCATCGTCATAAAGTGGATCTCCATCAAAAGATAAACAATTTACATCGTATCCATGTCTTCCAACATGTATAAAATCATCAATGCAATCATCATGCTCTTTATTAGATGAAAAACTTACTACATCCAAGGGTTCCTACAAAACTTATTGACTTTCCAAGTCATGAAAGGATGCATCATAGAAATCAAAAGCCTGGAAAAGGGTACAACTTACCATATTCTTGTCTTCGTGTGAAGGAGGGGAGGAAGCTTGGGTGACTTCATCTTCATCAAATGGAGGAGAAAATGCCAACATATCATCTTCATGAGGAGGATTACTCTCAATAAGACACCTTCTTCATGGACTTGGACTTTAACATGATTTGCTTCATCCAAGCCTTATTATTCAATAGATTCATGAGGTAGCTCGTGTTCTACTTCATGTGCTTGGTGAAGAATCACTTCTTCTTGCGCTTGTTCTTCAATCAAAAATTCATTTTCTTCAATAAGATTAGAAAATAATCCCTCTTCTTGGAGGGATATTGTAAGATCATGAAGAATATCGTCATACCTTTTGATTTCTTGGGGCCCAACACTTGAGAAGTTCTTCAATGAAAACGATGAGATAAGGTATGAAATTTGGACGAAGAGAGTTTTTAACCCAATTATTTTATCTTCCTACTAGAGACATTAAATAGAATCTTATTAGCACATCTTCATATGTTAGATTTATCTTTGAAGTGTATTTCAAGAATTTTACAACATGATCAATAGCCAAATGTGGATTACCATGAAATTTTGGACAATCATCTACCTAATCCAGAAGAAAGTGATTTAGGTATCTAGGGTTATTCTTAATATCAAGAGAAGGAATTATTTCATGAATTTCCCACGATGCCATAACTGCTTCATTTGAGAATATGACACCTTACCAAAACATATAAGTGGAATCACTAGATGAACTCTCTAGACAAGGCTCATCGAGAATGCTTGTAAGATGAAGGGATTCTACCCTCAATGGAGTCACCAGATAAGTTGTTGGAGCAAGGCTTTGAGGTAAGCATACCATGATCTAGGTGGATATCGGTGGCCACCCACCTTTTCCATCTGGCTCAAAACAACTTTCTAGTAATTTTGGTAATTTACTATTTTTAGTAGTTTTTCGGGTCCTGAACTTCCGGAGCCGTATTGAGGCCCTAAACGACGTTTTTTTGGGTATGTTGTAGTCAAAAAATTTCAACATGAAATTTTCATCAACTATTGTAGTCCTCAGATAGATATTTCCAACAGGCTATCATATGCCTAAAACAAATATCATATGGGAAAGTTACGACCCCGGGAAGTTGATGTGTTGACTTACCCAAACAGGGCCCACATGACTTTTGGCGCTTCATCTCCTAGGGTTAGGTTTTTGGATGTCTAGGGTTTTTGACACACCTGTTTATTGTAAAAAGGCCTTCGGAGCCTAATTGTAATCTTCTTCTTGCGAATGAGCGCAACCGTCACATCGCTTCTCAGAGATGAGCCACCACCATTCCAACAAGCTTGTTTTCCGCTGCATTTTACAGTTTCATCTTATTTCCTTATTGAATAGAAAACCAGTTTTATTGTATCTTCGTTATTCTGTGTTAAGCATCTATTAATAATTTGTAGTCATTTCATTCTGCTCATAAAATTTGTATCATACCAAGAATGTGTTGTAGGAAGAATGACTTAAATCTCCCTGACAACAGTACCAAAATGTTATCACAGAATCTAACACTGTGCAAAGCTTTCACAATATGATAAACTTGCATAAAAACTAGAAGTAATTTCCACTACCACCTTCGAAAGTACTTCCCTTGTTTTAGTGATGGATGAGTATCCACCACAAGGGAGGCTTCCCTTGTGACCTCAAGGGATCCTATAGCTAGCTAGAGGCAAGTCTACGACCCCCTATCTTGGTCACTTGGTAATATAGGTTAGGTCTAGGGAAATGGGAAAGCTTGGGATGAATTTAGAAAAGGTAATTGATTGTATGTGTGTGATAAGTGTTTCAATGCATTTAATGATAAGTACCAAATCTTAAAGAATGAATGATGAGCCCGAGAGCACTAGCTATCAAAGAGAAAGGCTTGTCGTAATAAAACTTGCAATAAACAATAATATACTTCAACATATAACAATCTTATGACAACAACAATATATCAACTCTACAATATTGCTAATAACCATAGAAATGTTAAATTTTGAGCTTGATTTCTTATGTGGATTATTTCTTTGAATTCTTCAACACTTTAACTCCATCTTAATACATTTCAACAATATAGAATCATAACTGAATAACAATAATCGTGTAGATACGTAAGCATGCACATCAACAACACATATACCCTGGGGAAACCCTATATAGGGAGAAAAACCCCAACAAACGATATCCCTTTATTGAAATAATAATGTAAGATCACTTACAAACATCCACCATGAAAACTTTGCTCTTAAAGAGATTTCCAAGTTGAATATGACCTGACAGAGAACTAAGAGACCTTGTTGATATAGATGTATCCTAATTGCTTTCAAAGACTGAGATATATCAACTCTGATATGGGTTGCTGAAACTGCCTCTAATTGACTGATATGCACCTCTATATGTTGCCTCTAAATGTTGATCTACAACACTGATATGGATGCCTCTTTAGCGTTGATATGTACCTATGTACAATGTTAAGGTTTAAGCTATTATTAGGTTTCTTTTCAATTTACTAGATAACCATAGCATAGGTAGGATCACTGGGAGAAACACAATCACAAGAGACACAGTATTTATCCTTGGAAACCCTCATGGGGGGGGGGGAGACCCAACAAAACTTCCTTAATATAGATAGTCAATACAATGCCAAGACAATAAACCAAAACATTAGAGAATATCCACTAAGCAATGATTTCTTCCTTCCTTCTTCTCCCAACTGTAGCTACCAAACTTGCGCATTGGATGAGCGAATGAGTGAGTGAGATAATGAGGCATTGGCTTCCTTTATTTATACAAACTAGCAGGTGATGAAAAGGTGTCTCCTCACTAGGCAGGGCCAACTTGTCTTCTTAGTGGTTAAAACCACTTTAATTATCCTGGGGACCGACTTCTCAATTTGCATATTATATTTAGGGTTTGACCAATCCACAAAAGGGGATTTGGTCAATTACAATGCTCGACATGATCAATCCACAAAAGGGGATTGATCTAATGAATAATAACTCAATAATAAATAGAATACTCATTGAAGTTACAATATTTCAATGCTCCACCTTAACAAGAAGGGTATTCTACAACATCATCAAGAGAGAGAGAGGTCAACAACATCAACAACATATGGAACACTGACTAGCATATCTATAAATCATCAGAATTTTTTCTTCAACATCAATATCATCATCCACAGTAGGGAGCTGGAATGGCATCATCATTATCTGTATCAACATGGATTAGTATAACACTAATACATCATCATCATCATCAATAACAACATAAGGTTGATACAACATCAACAACATCAACATCACAACATGAAGGATGGAGCATCATCAACATCAGGACTAGGCTGGAAATCTTCAGCACGAAGCTGGCATCTCAACAACATCAACAGGATGCTGGAAATCATCAGCACGAAGTTGGCATCTCAACAACATCAACACGAAGTTGGCATCTCAACAACGTCGACACGAAGCTGGAAATCTTCAACACGAGGTTGGCATCACAACAACATCAACACGAAGCTGGAAATCTTCAGCACAAGGCTATCATCACAACAACATCAGCATGAAGCTAGAAATCTTCAGCACAAGGCTAGAATCACCACTACTCCCCCTTTTGAGGGAGGTCCTTTCGGACTACACCAAGATTATCTCAAAAGTGCTCAAAATTTACACTAGACAGAGGCTTGGTCAACACATCTACAACATGTTCATCCGTGCTAACATACTGGAGCTTTATGGCTCCTCTTTGCACCATATCACAGATGTAATGATATCATATTTCTATGTGTTTTGAATTTTCATGGAACACATGGTTATCTATCATCTTTATGCAACTCTAGTTATCACATAGAATCATGGTTGCTTCCATCTCCAGATCGAATAGACTTGTCAACAACTTCTGAAGCCATATGGCTTCACAACTGGAAGAACATGCATCGATGTATTCTGCTTCTGTCATGCTGAGAGTAATACTTGATTGCTTCCTACTCTTCCATGAGATCATGGCTGACCCCATACTAAAACAACATCATGAATTGCTCTTTATGTCAAAGACAGTTCCATCCCAATCTGAATTGATATAACCACTCAACCTGAAGTCATGATCTCCATTATAAATGAGACCAAAATCTAATGTACCCTTAAGGTACCTCATCACATGTTTTGCAGCAACCAGGTGAACGCATCTAAGATCTACCTGAAATTGACTCAAAATGTTCACAACAAAACATATATTTGACCTGGTGTTTGTCAGATACATCAATGATCCAATGATATGCCTGTACATCGTAGCATCAATCAATTCTTACGAAGTGTCAACGAGGAGCTTCAACTTTGTTTCCATGGGTGTATTCATGGATTTTCACTCCAACATATAAAACCTCTTCAATATTTCAACTGCATACATCCCTTGGTTAAGGGCGATCTTCTCTAGGCTCTTCCAGACCTCAAGACCTAAGAAATAGTGCATTAGGCCAAGGTCTTTCATCTCAAATTATGCAACGAGATTCTTCTTACTCTCAGTGATGAGCTTTTCTTCTCCAGTTAGAAATAATTCATCCACATACAACAATAATATAATAGGCTCATCATTCATAACCTTGAATTAAAGGTCAGAATCTTCTTTACTTTTGGTAAAGCCCAAGCTCGTCAGGAAATTGTCAATTCTTCCATACCAAGCTCTAGGAGCTTGTTTCAATCTGCACATAGCCTTCTTTAATCTGCATACATGAGTATTTCTATCTTCAATTTCAAACCCTTGAGGTTGTTCTATATCCACTTCATCTTCTATGACACCATTTAAGAAAGTTGTTTTCACATCCATCTGGTGTAACTTCCATTTCATCTTAGCTACAAGGGCTATGATGGTTCTGATTGAAGTGTATCTAGCTATAGGAGAAAATGTCTCTTCATTTTCAATGCCTTCCTTTTGAGAAAAGCCATGAGAAAAAAACCTTGCTTTATATTTATCAATACTTCCATCAGCAACATGTTTTAACTTGTATAGCCATTTGGAAGATAGCACATCCTTGCTCTTTGATCTGGGAACTATTTCCCATACATCATTCTTTATAATGGATTGGTATTCTTCTGTCATGGCATCAACCCATTATTTCTTCTGAATAGATTCTTCAAAGTAAGTAGGCTCCTTCTTTAAGAGATCACACATCAAATCCATATAACTGGAAAATGGCTTGGGTTTCTTGACTTGTCTCATGGTTCTTTCAGGGGCACCATACTTCTCTCCATCTTGAATAAGTTCAATTGCCCAGGCTGGATTTCTCTTGTGGGAGATTGTCATCTGGGGAGGTTCTTGAGATTGTATTATGTCATGATCTTCTAGAATCTCTTCTTCATGGGAAGTTATGATTTCCCTCATTGGTTTTGCAACTACGGGAGCCACGGGTTCTTCTTTATATACTTCTTCAAGCTAACATATTCTTGATTTCTTGAGTGTTGCATCTTCATCAAAGGTTACATCTCTGTTGATCTCAATATGATGGTAACCTGGTATGTATATTTTGAATGCCTTGGAGACCTCACAGTATCCAACAAATATTCCCTTCTTTCCTGAAGGTTCCATCTTGGTTCTCTTCTCTTTTGGAATGTGTAAAAATACGGGACAATCAAATATTTTGTGATGGCTTACTTTTGGCTTCTTTTCGGAGAACATCTCTTCAGGAGTCATAAAACAAAGTGCACTATGGGATAATATATTATGTACATATATTGTTGTTCTTGTTGCTTCTACCCATAAGTGCATTGGAATATCTTGATCATGGATCATGGTCTTCACTGCTTCCATTATAGTTTTGTTCTTTCTTTCTGCTACACCATTTTGTTGAGGATTGTAGGGAGTGGTGAGCTCCCT
>ML782989.1:330507-344896 GCA_009831015.1 Picea engelmannii
ATTTATGGTTTATTTTATTGTGCATTTACTCTTTGTATTAGAATGATTTATATGTTGTTGTGTTTGAGTTTAGTAGTTGCATTCATGCTTAATTCAGAATGTTGTAGGTTCTTTTGATTAATGGTATCAGAAATGATTAAATATGTATGATTACTAATTGCTAAGCCACAAGAACTATTAGCAGAAAGGTTTTTGTTGTGTGTGTTTCTGTTGGTAGCGCCTCAGAGGAAGTTTTGGGGACGTTACACTGATTGAGGAAACTCTTGCATGGTTGGAAAGGTATCGGTGTGTACAATATGGCATCTTCCTCCATAGAAGGTTTGGGCCAAAAAAAATGTCGTTTGATGCTTCAAAATGGCTTCGGAAGATTTTAGATGGTTTTTATGACTCAATTTTCCAAATTGGGACCAACCGTTGAAATGGATATGTAAGATGATTCCTCTAATTTTTTCCACCTAGAAAGTACCGTGATAGATGAAAACTTGTATAATGATCCAATATGGATCATATATCCCCATTTAGGGAGGATTTTGGTCCCCAAAAGCTTTACTAAATGAGGTGAGGAAACTTTTCCTCTACCTTCTCCTTAGAGTACCATTTTGTCTTTCCTGGAAGTTGTTCTTTCAACCCAGTCTCCTAAAGGTCATGCTGCCCATGTCTTGTTGTTATGGACCTCTTCTACAAAACTGTGTCCTCTACCAACTCTGCATGAGCATTTGGTGCTAGGTCATCTGTGTTAGGTAGGACTTTCTCCTCCTCCTAATCCAACATGGAAGGCTCATGGAGTTTCAAATTCTCCACATTCTCTACGGATTAAATACATGTGTATGGGGGTAGAATGAGTTTGTAAGCATTATCTCCCACCTTCTCCAATACCTCAAAAGGGCCATACCATAGAGCCTTGATATTCTTATCATGACCTTATAGTATTTCCTTGTTTAGTTATAACCAAACATTATCTCCCACTTTGAATGATTTTTTTTCGTTCTATGATGATCATGTCGTGCCTCGTAAATTTCATGTGACTTATTCAATGTCTCTTGTACTTGCAAATGGATATGCCTAATATTTTAGAAAAACTTATTCTCTTTTAATGCTTCTCCAATGGTGTCTTCCCTCTCTCCTCCTTTTTGTCCATAAACAAAATCCAAGCAAATATTGAAAACAAGTTTCAATGGGACTTATCAATAGAAGTGTGGAACACTCTATTATAAGAGTATTGAATATAGATCATATTTCCATCCCAGGTCTTTGGATGATTCTAATTGTAACCCCTAAATGTTGGACCAAAGTTTTGTTGACTACTTATTTTTTCCCATATTTTCATGGATGGAACATTGTAGATCTTTTGAATATTCCTATTTAGGGCATGTGTGATGGCTCAAGGGCCTAATGATGGTTCATGAGCACCTAGAGAAAAATGTCATGTTTTAAATCCTTGGATTTGATGTCGAACAATTACATGGTTCCTAAAAACCATCCTTGATACACCAATCCTCGAAATGATGAATATATCTCACTTGTATGCTAATTATTTCCTATGTAGGGCTTGTGTGGAAGTTTGGGCCACTACACATGGACTATAAGCACTAGAGTTAATTAGTGTAGCATTAGACCATATATTTCTACCTTGCACCATGTATTATACCATGAGAACCATATCAAGTTATGTGGATCTCAAAATGGCCACCATATGCTTCTTACAGGCCAAAGATTCCTTTTACATGGCCTATAAAATTACTTGGGGACTTGGACATGGCCCATGAGCCCTAAAGGAAAATTGTATGCCATAAGACTTTGTCTTTTGATCACAAACCATGGATTGAGACAACATAATAATCCCTGCAGAAACGCACTACACTCAAGTGTTTTTTTGCAGGTTCAACACTTACATTTGGCTTCTCACAATAGTGCTTTTCCACTACACCATGTGTCGAGTCTTATACCATCATGTATCTATCCTTCTAGGGTCATGAATGTCTTTAGGCCCCAACTCCATCCATTACTATGAGTCATATTCTCTTGTTCGAACGCTCTCCCTACCTCACGCAACGAAGCCGTTTCAAAGGCGCACTGAGCCCTATGTTCACCCACCTTTGAATAATCCTATCGATTCACCTTAGCAATGCCCGGTATAGGTCCTTGAATGTCTTTCTCAATTCAAAGGCAAGGGGAGGTTTTGAACCACTCCTTATATAAGTAATAATGAAAAAATTGATTTCTCAATGAAACTTGATCCCGGGTAGAACTATTTTGAATTAATTGCAATCTTTAACGATTCTTCATTTCTTCGAGGATTTTCCTGGTGTGGGAAAGTGGCCAGCCCTGTTCCCCATTTGCTAGTTCTAGTTTCCCTCTGGATATTTGATCCTAGTTAAGATGCTTGCTCCGGTTCTGAATTCTAGTGCGTCGGTCTTCTACTTAGAGATGATCTTGCTCCAAGTCATGTTTTATGTTGGCCCCCACCCAAGCAATCTCTTCTTCTCACTTCTAAGTTGTGTGCCCATGTTAGTCGTTGGCAAAGTTTTTGGTCAATATGTGACGAGTCGAGTTGGTTCGTTCTTTATCGTACCAAGATGTTATGAATCGAGTATATTATATACATATTAACCACAACTCTGAAATCTATTTATTGGTCGAGTGAGTACCTAAAGGTCCTCTTTCACTTCCCACTTTCCGTAAAGTTGTTCATCGTTGATCAGATGCCAAAGGATTGGGTATACACAACTGCTTTGCACTTCTTCCCACCCACCCAACACTTAAAAAAACAAAAAGAACTGAGAGAAAGGAAACATTGTGGATTGGATGGGAAGGAACCTGGAAGGCAACTAGAAAGTGGGGTGATTTATAAGGAGTGATAGTGGGGTGCACCTCCTCTCATTTGTGAATGATGGAAGAATAGGAGGGATGAAAATTCTCTCTGAATAATGCCCATCTGGAGCAAATATGTAACACTGCATTTATCGAATTATTTTGGGACATTGTAGAATACGATTGGTAGGGAGCCCTACGATTGCAACAAGGTTCACAATAAACAGCGAACGACCAAGCCCAATAGCTAATTCCCTTCCTTTTCTTGGGTTCACCCCATCTTTGTTCTAAATGAATGGATCTCAGCAAATCAAAGCCCCCATCTCGACTACTTAATATTCGTTCAAGTACTTCTTATTTGGTCGCACCCATCAAAGTCAAATTCGACCTTAGTATAATCAATGGTGGTAGAGAAATAGCATTAGCAGATCAGAAAGATTACTATTATATTACCTTATAGAACAAAGTTAACTAACGAATAAAAAGGATTTAGAAATTAATAAGAAATAATTAATAAGGATGAATCTCATGGCCAGCTATGACTTAGATAAGACTAGATTGATCTAGGGTGGGCCAGTGGACCTGGTTGGCGCAAATAGATCCTCTATAACTAAACCCTTCGAAACCAACTATGATCGTGTTTACACTGGACCCTACTCGGAGAAATGATGATTTTTTTCGTTTCCTTTCATTAATTTCTTAATTCAACATCCCCCCTTTATTTATCCCACCCCCTGGTCGATCTAAAAATAAGCATTTCTCTCATATTTCGCAGTCATTGCAGGGAGACGACCAATTAGCATTCTTCTAGGGTTCTATCCATATTCATTTATTTTACCACAGTTCATTTCGTGAATGTGGGAAACTTGGTCGCTTGGAAAGATATGGCTGGTACTCTGAATTAATGTCAGCCAGCGTGAATCCAATGGATTTGTTCTCTCGACTTACTTTATCTGTACAAGTGCAGTTGAAAGGGCCTGTAGCAACCACAAATTGTAGGAGGGAATCGAGCTTGCTTTCTTGAGGTTGAGGTTTGAGGGAGGGCTCTTGCAACTCATAATGAGTGCGACTGGTAACCTGAGTGGATAGAGGATATTCAGTGGGCGCACCATGAAATGGAATGTCGAGGGATAGAGGTAACTATAGATAGGACCATAAACGATGATTGAAGAGACCTATGAGTTAAAGGCTGAGGGTAGGGGTGACTGTGATAGAGATGACCCTTCGACATACTTGATTTTCTCCAGGTTAAGTAATTGGTTTACCAATAAAGTATGTGTTTCCAGTATGAGTCTGAAGTACGAGTACACTATATATAAGATGCATGATGGCGATGTTCGATGCATGATGATCAGACTTTCAACCTTGACAATTATGACCAGTTTATGTGCTTTGTTTGTTAAGTTTGGGCTTTCATCAACAATTCATCAACAAATCGACAAGGGTGTTTTATATATAAAAGACAAATGCATCTTTCTCTCTCTATGTTCTCATTGGGATTTCTTCCTATAGTAGTTATTAAACAGTAGGAATACCCTCAATTATTTTTTGTTTTTTTCAATCTAAAGGTATTTATTGCTCACCCATAAGGGTGAGGGAATGAAAAGTGAAAGTTTTGTTAGGAGAGAAAATTGACTCTTAAACCTCACTGACATTAGACAATTGCTCATAATCTATGATGATCACTTATAAGAATAAGATTGGCTACTATAGTGTGTCCATGATCTTTACAAAGTCTATAACTATGGTCTTAATGGTCTAAATCTTTAGTCAAAGTGTAGCTATCTCATTCTCTGAAATGGCTAGTTCTATACCCAAACCCATTGGATCTATACCATAGTCTATAATTTCCTACTAGGGTGTCACATCTACTGCTTAGGGCATACCCTTTAGATTGAACTCGATTCTAACCCCTACCCGCTTGTAATCTATTAATAAATGATACAAAGAAAACATCTAAAGTGCCTACCCACATTAGAGTCCATGCTCGTAATGGACCTACTAAAGGATAAGGACCTACACCAAGCTCTATCAACATATCATTAAATTGTGTTTGCTATAATATAATAACATGTAACTAATCCTTGTGTTCATCCCTTTCATGCACTAGAATAGCCAACCTCTCTTGGAACTTATTATGATCCTACTATAGTTATGTTTATCTTTACGATGCTTAGTCATGCTCTTATTCGAGATAGGTACGATGTTCCACTACTTGGTCCCTCTTATTAAAGTGATAATCCGAGTTTTTAGACGTATGATTATGTCACTAAATTTTATGACGGTCTATTGTATATGGCCTACCATATGGTCTACCTCCTTATCACTAGCACCAATACCTACACTCATCCTTCAACTTATAGCCCATGAGCTCATACATGTATGTTTAACCTATGTGGCCTTAACAATGTAAAAATCTACCTCCATTCCTCAAGTAAAATAGGACCTTTTCTCTCTACCAAGATCTACCCTTTATATAGGTCTCAACATTTATATATCTATATAAACCCTATCATTCCTAATAATTCTAACTAATGCTTCAACTAGGGCTGGATCATGCTTAGTGTGATGTTTATCTTAGTAGGGAGCTTATTCTTTCTTATTGGCCCCTCATCTAGCCTCTTTATCCATAAATCTTCCTTATCATCATCTTGATGTGCACCTATCCTAAGAGCCCTCTGTGCTTGTGTCTTTGTGTCTTTGTTACTCTCTAAGTTATAGCCATCTCTTAGACCTTATCTATCTCAACCTTATGCTAATAATCTCTAATCACATTCACCTAGGGACATCCACTCTTTGCCAAAGCCATTATAGTCTCACCTCTGTTGACAGATAGTATGTTTGATGAACCTAAAATTTAGTAGATGTCAATTCATAATGTAGAACTATAGGAAGAAAAAAGAACTACTCACCTCATTGTAGAGAAGCTTTTTAGTTTGGATGTCATAACTATGAGCTCCATCCTTACCAAACACATGATCAATTGTGCAAGCCCTCCTATAATCTATGCACATACTAAGAGGAGGCTTTGTTACTCTCCATCTAAGATCCTAAGCACTAACCTGCTCTATGCATTAAGACCCACTTCTAATGACCCTATGGCTTGTATATTATATTCAAATGGGATACCTAACTATGAATGGAATTTTGGATAGATTTTCCTATGAGGCAGTCCATGAAACTTATACACATCTTTTTCAAATAGCTAAACAATGCCTAAACTTCAAACTTTGTGGTCAAGGGCAAAGGTCATTCGGGAGAGTGGTGTACTTTTAGGAATGAGATTAGAAGTTTATCAAGTTGTTATAAAAGTATGTGTTCCTATGTCACGCGTCATTCAACGGCTCACCCAGAAGAGACTGCTAGACACAACGTGGATAGATATCAAAAAGAAGTTCGGAACAGACCCAAAATTCATTTGATCGAAGTACGAATCTGAGCAGTAAGCCTACTTAACTATTATGCACCTTTCTCAAACAGAAAATAACTAATTCAGCTTTATCCAAAAATAGTTATTTCATTCCATGTGCCAGGGTATTTAACTCATAACAAGGGTTACCCCAATTTTCATGACTAAAACCTTTGTTGGACTGATCAACTAAGAAAAAAAACCTTTAGATAATGTTGACCATGCGTAAACCATACTTACCATAGTCAAATCAATACCTAACTTCTATTTACCATGCTACCTGAGCCCTAAGTTGTTACTAATAGCATTACCATCATGTTAGCCAACATTTAGATCCATCTTTTTGGATAGTAGAATCCCTATATGCCCTACAAGAACTAGCTTACATGTATTGGAACCACCTTTGTACACTTAATGGCATGTGATATCACACTAAATTGCCTTGGGTCTTTTAGTTTGTTTTTATCCTTTTTTAAGCCTTAGATTTTAAATTTTTTAAGTTTCATCCCTTTAAAGTTTATGTTTGGTAGGACCCCTTAGATGATTAAAGTTTTGAGTCATAGCTCTAGTTTGATCCTCAAATTGATTTTTGGAATTAAACCCTTTTTAGTTCATGACTTACGTTTTTGACCCCTTCATGATTTGTCATTAGGATCGATCCCTCCCATCCCATGACCAGATTGATGTGACACACCATTCTTCTCACTCATGACCTCATGGGCATGACTTGTTGTCCTTGCTTACCTGTCCAATCATTTTTTAAAACTAGAGTGTTGCTCACTCATCAGGCGGTTCTATAGCGCCTTACCCGTTCATCATGATTTCCACCACAAGTTATGATTTCCACCACGAGTTATGATTGCCACGGCTAATGTTATGTTGCTTGTTTTCATTGCCAGGAGTTGGTTAAAGATACCTCAAAGATCTCACATTTACGAGACTTGATAACGGTTTTTAATTTGAAAATTCATGAATGTTGCGCTACTCAAACTCATAGTTATGACCAGGCGACAACGGTGCGACCAAATTTGATGCTGACGTAGATTCGAGGGATGAAATGTTCGCAACTTCATCCTGAGATTTCACTGAAGATTACAATAGGTGTCTACTCCACAGGTATCTCGTGTTGCCTCCTCTGCATATTAGTTTTCACAAAAAATCAGCACTCAGGTTTTGGTTTATCGATCTTGCACAGTTGTAAGGGACGCATAAAAGAAAAGCCACCAAGAAGCCTGATGAAGTAGACAAGGCAATTCCTATGTAGATGGAAGAGGATATCGAGAAAAAACCTATTGAGACTGTGCATTTCATTGCTCCACCTGACAATCAGACTATCAAAATACTTATCAGGCAACTTAGGGATGCAAGAAAAGAGCTGGCTCAGTTGAAAACAGAGGCCATGTCTGAAAAGGTAAAAATGAAAGAGCTCATGGATGGATATAGTCATGCCCTTGACCTGGAAAGGTTTGTAGCAAGAAAGGCCCAACCCCTTCATAGGCAGCTCCAAAACCTTTATAGGTAGAATAGAGGTTTTCAATCTCAGAACAGGAAACTCAAGGCAGAGTTGCATCATTTTCAAGATGAAGTAGCTCAAAGAAACTTGCAGGTATTGGTTGAAGCTGCCATTAAGAAAGAGACATCGGTAGTCAAAGAGACCACAGCCCCACTGAAAAATCCAGTCATTGCTAAGAAGAAGAAACCTATTGTGCCAAATGAAGATCCTCCTTCTACCAGAAAGAGTGTGAGGTTAAGTGTCAAGGTAACAAAATAGTTGGTGAAAGGTGAGCCCCATTTTTGAGGATGTTTCCTTTTTGAGAGGGTAAATTGTTTTTCAAATGTTACCTATGCCATCTATACAGGCTTCTAAGTGTTTATTTATCAGAGTTTTGGGATTTTGCGAAGTGCTAACTCCCTCAGTGGTAAAATGCACTACCTACAGTACTGCCAAGTCACCTAAGTATAATGGGTTTGACATTATGCAAGGCCACTACTTGCTCTGCACATGTTCAAGATTGGAGACGCTGCATTTTTTTACAATGCTACCTAAACCTACACACAGACACAGTGTAAGTGGCGCTACCTACATGCACTACCTAATATTTGGCAGAGAATAAACCTGCACACAGACGCAGTATAAGTAGCGCTACCTACAGGCGATACCTATTATATGGCAGAGAACAGAGTCTGTACACAGACGCAACACAATGGCGCTATGTAATTGTGCTACCCTTTCTACTTTCCCAGTTGTGAAGTACGCTACTCAGACTGCTACCTAAAGAAGCTACCAACAAACACCAGGGATTCAGGAGGGCTAAGATAACAACTTTTGGATAGCTAATGATGGAGAAGATTGTAGAAACAACAACTGGCATCATGATGACAACCACATGATTTTGAAAGACACATGGAAAACAAGGAGTTGCGTAGCAAGAAGGAATCAAGTCATCTTGAAGATTGGTTGGATTAGTCACCAACATTTTACTATTTTATAGCATAGGTTGTTAACTAAGTTGTTAGATCAAATAAATGTTTAGAGATTTTCAAGGGAAGGAGGCCAGCTCATACCTCCAGTTGTTGCCTCCCTTTTGTTATAAATAGATAGATCAAATGCTTTAGTTGGTTCGGATGGTTGAGCAAGGCTCCCTTAGACTGTAATATTTTGATGAAGTGACTGTGATCTAGCTATGTACTAAACTTAAGACTTTTTGGCTAATAGAAATCAGCTTCTCTTTCAGCTTATTTGCTTCTGATGCTAAATTTTCATGCTTTGAATGATTCACATGAATGATTGTGGTGATGTTATGGTGGATGTTTGATCATTATATTATCATGATGTTTATTTAGCTTCCTTAGTTTCTAAGGTCAAGAAGATCTTGTGTTAAGAAACTTTATGCTTTTGTATACCTGATGTTTATAGTAGCCCCTACATTCCTCTCATTCAAGTCTTCCCTCTATTCATACTTACTCCCAAATTATTGATTGAAGTTAGCCAAGAACTTGATTGCCGATGCATGCTAGCCCTGTTTTCTGAGTTGGGACATTATCATTTTGAGTCTTTTTCCATTTGACCCTTTAAAACACTCTTACATTCACATATAACCTGATGGGTACTGGGCTTGCCTTCCATGCAATCTGAAGGTGAATCCTAGTGCTAACATTCTTTTGGCTCCACAGGGGATGGCATGTCCCATGTGGGCTACCAAGAATGAGTAGACTTAGTGCCTTATCCTACAGCTATGGGGTCAGTTATTGAAACAAAAATAAAAATAAAATGTTATTTATAATGACATGAAGAGCCACTCGAGGCTCAAGAAAAGTACTTTTTCAGGAAATGCCCATTGACAGGGCCACCAAAAACCTCTTCATTCTTTATATTCTTCAACTTGAAAGTGTTATTAGAGAATACCTCAGAGATTTTGAAAGGACTGATCCATAAAGCTTCAAATTTACGGTGCTTTCCCTTATCTTTCTTAGGTGCATCCCACTTTAGCACCAGATCGCCCAATTGAAAATCCTCCTTGTTCACTTTTTTGTCTAAATCTTGCTTGATCTTCAGTTGATGGTCATATGCTTTGTTTACAAGTTGCTCCCGAGTCTGATACACTTCAACCAGCTACTAAATCTTTCTGATCATATGATTAGGCTCCCCTTGGTAATCTTGGAATAATTTTTCCACAAGGCAAGCTGCAAAGGAAAAATTACTTCAACTCCATACACTAGCTGGAAAGGGGAAAGTCTCAGGGACCCTTTTACTGTCACTCTGTCAGCCCATGGAGAAAATTTGAGTTTTGATTCCCATGCCTTTTTGTTATCCTCTAACAGCTTTTTAATAATCTTTATAATGCTTTTGTTTGAGGATTCTACAAGCCTGTTTCCCTGAGGGTAGTAAGGGGTAGAATGAATCAAAGTGATCCCAAAATGTTCACAGAACTAAATCAATGGTTCAGCCTTGAAATATGTAGCATTATCGGTGACGATTCTGTCAGGACACCCAAACCTTGCCATGATGTCTTCAAGTAAACCAATGATCACTTTGTGGGAATCATTCCTTGTAGGGATAGATTCAATCCATTTAGTAAAGTAATATGTAGAAATCAAGATCCATATATGTTGTCCACTAGAAGAGTGATGAATTTCCCCAATAAAATCATCCCCAATAAAATCTAGGCCCCACTACTGGAAAGGTACTGAAACTACCACAGGCTTTAATGGCAAAGACTTAAGCTATTGCTTTCTAGAGAACTTCTGACACTTAGCACAAGCTTTGATCTTAGCACAAACATCAGTGAAGAAAATAGGCCAGAAATACCTAGCCCTGAGGATCTTGTATGTCGTGGTTCTCCAATAATGATTCCCCCCACATAAACTGTCATGAAAATCAAACATAATCTTTTGGGTTTCTTGGGGGTCTAGGCATCTCAAAATCCCTCCTAGTGGATCCTTCCAATACAAAACTTGATCAACAAGGCAATATTTTATTGATTTGAGTTTTGAGGCTCTTACCTTGTTCCTTTCCATACCATTTGGAGGCTGTAAATTCTGCAGGAAAAATATAATGTCCTTGTACTAGCTGCAATTTTCCAATGCAGAGATGATTTGAGAACCCTTATCAGTTAATTCAGCCTATTGATTTTTTGAACATGAGTGGATGAAATTTACCCCCAATGCTGAGCAATTTGATTCAACCAAGAGTTTGGCTAAACCTTGGCCTTTAACCAATTTGGTAGGCTTAATTTCCAAATCAAATTCAAGTAGTTTAGCAATCCACTTGCTCCTTTTTCCATTTATATTAGGCTAAATAAGAATTTCTTTTACAGCAGCTGATGGGACATAAGCAATAACTCTTGAATGCAAGACATAAACTCTGAAGGACTTAAGAGCTTTAACCAATGCATAGGCTTGCTTGTCCATGATGTCATATTTTAATTCAGCATCCCTCAATGCCCTGCTGAAAAAGGAAATGGGCTGCTCTAAGCCTTCAACGTTCTTCTGCAATATGATTGTTGCTACTGTATCAAAAGAGGCAAAAGAAAAAATAAGAAAGTCCTTGGAGTAGTCTGGGCTGACAAGAATCGAGGCTTTAGTCAAGGCTTTCTTTATTTGATCAAAAGAATCACGTGACTCATCAGTCCATTTGATTTCACTATCCTTCCTCAGCATGGTTGTGATATACTTAACCAACTCAGCAAAATTTGACACAAATCTTCTCAAAAAATTAGTTGTTCCCAGAAAAGATTGAACCTCTTTTTTGGATCTAGGAAGTGACAATGTTTGTATAGCTTCAACCCTACTAGAATCAATCCTTACCCCTTCATCTGACATGATATGCCCCAATAATTTTCCTTCTTTCATGGCAAACAATGATTTTTTCGGAGTCAAAGAGAGGCCAAATTTTCTGCATTTCAAAAAAACATTTCTTAAGTGATCACAATGTTCTTTATTGGAATGAGAGTACACTGTTATGTCATCTAAATAGATAACAACAAACTTATCCTTCTCTCCGATAAATTCTATGTCCATAGCTCGCTGAAAAGTTGCCCACGTTCATCAAACCAAAGGGCACCTTGGCGTACATAAATGTACCGCAAGGTGTGGTAAAGGTCGTCTCCTCTCTATCTTCTGGAAAAACAGAGACCTAATTGTACCCAGAAAAACCATCAACCATGGACATCCTGGTTGTTTCTGTCACCTTCTGTAATATGTGCTCCATCTTGGGCAAAGGGTTATTATCCTTTTTTGAGATTTTGTTCAGATTTCGGAAATCAACGCAAAGTCTGATTTCTTCGTTCTTTTTTCTTACTAGGACCAAATTGGCCAGCCATTCAGAATACCTCAAAGGAATGATAATTTTTGCATCTAAAATATTTTTTACCTCTTTCTCCATGACAGGCAGCAACATAGGATTGATTTGCCTCAACTTTTTCCTGAAGGGTTTGGTGTCTTCCTTTAATGGAATTTTGTGCTCTATAATGCTTGTGTCATAAGTTCTGAGATCTTCATAAGTCCAAGTGAATACATCAACAAATTCCTTCAACAACTTAGTATATTCTACCCACTGCTCTTTTGATAGACTGCTTGACAATTTGACATATTCCAAATTCTTTTCAGTGCCCAAATTGCACTCAGTTATATCAACATCATCGGTGGATACCTTCCCTTTCACTGCCACATCATTCCCGTCAAATAATCTTTCCAAAGGAACTAGTCCTTTTGGAATATGATTGCTAGGCAGCTGCACAATATGATGATTAGCAATTTTATTGAGGAAAACATCAACATAAGGAGTAATTTCTGAATCATGATCTTGATCAATGTGTTATGCAGAAAACTCATAAATAGTCTCAAGAAAAATTTTAAGTTCTACATCATCTTCGAACACCTTCCAATATTTCACATTGTCCGGTATAGAATGCTTGTACTTGAATTCTACATACTTGATTTTAGGTGGTATTGGAATTCTGAAGTTGCTTCCTGATATAGCTAAAGAATCAGCCATGGTATTCTCTTCTCTATGAACAAATCATATGTTAAAAGTAGAGAAAAAACTATACACCAAGTCCCATACTTCATTTCTATAAGATCTAAACCTAGGGTGATTTGTTTGATAAAAAATTTTAATCTGATGGACCATTAATTTAGCATCCCCAAATACTGATAGCTCTTCTATTCCCATGTCTTTAGCAACCCTCGGTCCCAAGACAAGAGTTTCATATTCTACCACATTATTAGTAGTTTTGAATTATAGTTTATATGACAAATATATAATTTCTTGAGTTGGTGAAACAAAGACCACCCCCAGCACCAACACCTTCCTTAGAAGAGGCTCCATCAAAGAACATCTTCCAGACTGAAGTGGTTAGAAGAGGCTCCTCAGAAAAGGTAATAGATTGTTTTATGATTTCTAGAGGGGCTTCAGGAGCATCAGTGAGCTACAAAATGCTAGATCACATATCTGTATCAAAAGCAAAAATAGGGTGATTTGTGGGGTTTACTTCATCACTAATGATGTAATCCAATTGAGCTTCCCTGTAAAGTCTTTTATGCTCTCCCCCAAAAACGAGAATAGTGGCATAAGAGAGATCCATTTGCAAGGTTCCCCCAATTTTTTTTATCCAAGATCTTAACAAGAGCATGCCAAACTTGGGGTAAACATCAACAACTATGATATCCATAAGTATACTCTTCATGGGAAACTGAAACAAGGTCACCACCATATCCTTAATGACTCCAAGACACTTCACTTTTCTGGAGTCAAAAGAATATAAGTCATGATAAGTCTTTGTGATTTCTAACCCAAGTTCATCCATAACAGATTTTGGCATAAGATTGTGGGATGCCCCTGAATCCATGAGACAATTGTGCATCACCTTATCATGTATATTCAGTGAGGTATAGAAAGGTGGGGATGAATCATCTATGTTTTCTATCAAAGGACCTAAAATCACGGCTGGTTTTTCATCTTGCAGATTTATTGAATCAGTGGCATTTGGAGATGATTCAGGCTGTAGCATTTTGGATAGATATTTTTTAAATTATTCATTTTTTATCAATTCCAAAAAAGGTACAGGGATATTTATTTTCTGGATCTCATTCTCAAAACTGAAGGAAGAGGAAGGCTTCAAGATCTCTTTGGTCTCAGGAAAAGGATTTCTGATTAGAACTTGTGGAATTTGAGAGTCTTTTTCCTTGCTACTCACTGGCACAGCCTTGGCAAAATATTCTTTTTGGGTAGGATGATTAGGGGCATCATTTTTTTATTCATTATTTTTAGATCTCATATTATATCTGTTAGTATTTTCTTTTGCTTTCTCTCCCTTACTTAAATCATTAATTTGAATATCCATCAAGGATTGCTCATAAGAGGATAGAGTCAAGTGTGGGGACGGGGATGTGTCACCTAAGAAGTGAATCTCAGGATCAACCTCTACCTCCTCTTCTCCTTCATCAACAACCAAATTGTTTTGGAAATGATCTTGTACCCTCTGATCATCTCTTTCTCTATTTCTAGGATCTCTGGGAAAGATTTGTGTTGGGACCACACATTGTACCTTTTTGCTCATACTTTTTGCCATTGTTATACCCTTCATCACCTATATTTAGACTCATATTATGACTTCATCTGATCACCCCAAGGTATACAACGTCCTTTCTCATCACTATATGTTTAAC
>ML782989.1:358582-378094 GCA_009831015.1 Picea engelmannii
GGTATTAACTGTTAGAAGAGAAGAGGGGAAGTGTAGCTTCTTCCCTTTCTTAGATGTAGTTTTGGTAGAAGAAGGAACCTCTTCTAACCCTAGTGGAGGAGGTGGTGAAAAATCTCTTTGTAGGGAAGGACAAGCTTCCTCCTTAGCTCATGTGACCTGCTTGTTGACCTCTAAAACTTGAACAAGGGCTCTGCCCTTTCTCTTCCTATTGGTCCCTGCTTTAACAGCGTTGGTGGGTGATAATGGACTTGCATTCTATGATTGAGGAGTAGATGCTAGATCCAACTTAAAATGAGAAGTAACAAAAAAATGCTCCCATGAAATATCTTTCTTACCCAATTCCTCAGAGACTAGCATTTTGATCAATCCAGAGTGGAAAAGGCTAGAATCCACATCCTTAGATTTGGATTGAATCTTGTCTGACATCTTACCTATGCTCCTTAACAAATAATAGGGGATATTCATTTCAACTTTACCAGTAAAATGAAGCAAAAGCCTTATATGGTACTGGTACAATGTGTTAAATCTCCCTTCACATGTAAAATATCTCTAGATGATCTTCAATATTATGTCAAATTGTTCAGTCAACTGACTCCTTGGCACACCTTTAGACAAATCATTGGCTTAATGTTCAAATTTAAAAAGATCTTTGGCATAGGTTGAACTCAAATCCATGGCTTTGAACCACTTTTCACCTGTAATGGGGATTCTTGTTGCAGCTGAGATAGAGGCTTCAATCACCTCAAATTCCAAATCCCCAACCGTGGTTCTCCTGCCATCAAAATGTAATGAAAACTGTCTTGTCATCTTTGGATGGCCTATCTGCATATTCTGGCAGAAAGAGAGGCATCCCGCTCTTTGAAAAACCTCTCTTTCCATGGGCTCTATATCAAAAAGATGCATGTCCACAGGTTATGTCCTAACCACCTTGCCACCTTTGTGTGTCTTCCTCGATTGAGGAGTCTCCACGGATTTGAATGAGATATTTTAAAGGCTTATGGGATAGTAATAGCCAGGAAGACTTAAAATCAAGCTTCAAATGTACAAGGCTGACCTTTTTAAAATAGACTGGTGCTAGTAGGCCAAGCTTGACTGTGGGAATTACACCCTTGTATTTGTACAGGTAATTGAGAGTGTAAACAGTGAGGGGGTAATCTATAATTGGCCCTTTGTAACTGAGTAAAAATGCTTAACTCCAAAATGAAAGGAAGTAGGGGAGACACAGAGAGTTTAAGTAGCACCTCTGGGTAGCGTGATGTGTATGTAGAGGATAGGCTATTTAGGTGCTTGCAACCTCAATGACTATGGCTAACAAAAGTAATCAGACCTAGGTACAGGCAATGGAGTTCACAGGTTTTAAAAGAAAGGTGACAAGGCTATCATGCAAAGATGAGTCCCTTACAACTGTGCAAGCTCAATAAACCAAAACCTGAGCGCCAATTTTTTGTGAAAACTAATATGCAGAGGAGGCAACACGGGATACTTGTGGAGTAGACACCTATTGGAATCTTCAGCGAAATCTTAGGATAAAGTTGTGAACATTTCAGCCCTTGAATCTACCTCAACATCAAATATGGTCGCACCATTGTCGCCTAGTCAGAACTATGAGTTTGAGCAGCATAACCTTCATGAATTTTCAAATCAAAAATCGTTATCAAGGCTCGTAAATGCGAGATGTTGGAGGTATTTTTAACCAACTCCTGGCACTGAAAACAAGAAACATGACATCAACCATGGTAATCATAACTCATGGTGGAAATCATGATGAACGGGTAAGGTGCTACGGAACCGCCTGATGAGTGAGCAGCGCTCCACTTTAAAAAAATGATTGGACATGTAAGCAAGGATGGCAAGTCATTCCCATGAGGTCATGAGTGAGGAGAATGGTGTGTCACATCAATCTGGTCATGGGAGGGGAGGGATCGAACCTAATGACAAATCATGAAGGGGTCAAAAACTTAAGTCATGAACTAATAGGGAGATCCTTTGCCATTTAAGGGATCATCAAAGCTATAGGAACATGGACTATAGAATGCAATCATTGTTGAAAAACACAGACAAAGAAGAGATGGATTCGTCATGGAAAGCTTCATTCATCAGGGCCCACCTATCTTATATGTATTAGGTATTTTTTTTATATTAGGTATTAACTAAAGAAATATATTAAGTATGCTTGGGATCTCTTCAACGCTGTTGGAAGAAAAGTAATCTAGTTTATTCTTAACAAATCCACAATACAAGGAGCCTCGGCTGTACCCTATAAGCTAGCTTAAACAGACCTTTAAGCTCACATTGAATTAATTACTCCAAAACATTGCCACAAATACCCAGACACACCCTTATTAATAAAGGAATAAACCAAGGTGAATAAGACTTTGACCCATATTACAATTAAGACAAGGTAGGATCTCTCCTAGTACAATTGAGCTTAACTCACTTAACTGAGTTAAACTACTTCACAACTCACATAACTACACTTATAACTCTGTTACAACTTCAAGCCACTTAGTTACAACTAATTCAACTTCCATGTCCCACCAATCAACCTTTGAACTTGAATTTCCTATAGCTAAGTGATTTGCCATTTCAGTTAACTATTTCAAGTAATTATGAGATAATAAATTAATATTTATTGTCCATTTTATTTAAGGGAAAAATAAATTAGACACACATTTCTTGTTGACCTTTCAACCACTCCCTCTCAACAAGAAAGGGATTATCCTTCACCCCAATCCTGTCTCTACGGTATTCGAATTTTCTCTTGGTGAGCACCTTCGTCAGAATGTTTGCATCCTGATCTTCTGTAGGAATGTATTGAAGCAACCTGATCTTCCGCTGCACACAATCTCTGAGATGATGATACTAGATATCTATATGCTTAGATCTATCATGAAACACAGGATTAATCGAGAGTTTAATGCAAATCTGATTATCACAATGAATCATTGTTGGATCTAAATCAGAACCAAACAAACCAACCAAGATCTTTCTCATCCAGATAGCCTCACATGTAGCTTGACTCGCTACCATGTATTCCGCTTCCACTGAACTGAGTGCCATGGATATTTGTTTCCTGTTGTAGCAAGAAATAGTTGTAGATCTGATACTAAAGATTCCCCCTGATGTTCTTTTTCTGTCCATTGGGTTGCCCACCCAATCTGCATCCGTGAAGCCATGCAACTTCACCTCATCCATCTGTCTGTACCATAATCCATACTCAGATGTGCCCCTCAGGTATCTCAGGACATGCTTGCCCGCCTTCCAAAAGATCTTGGTAGGCTTAACCATCGCTTGACTCAGTTGGTTAACCGCATAGCAAATGTCTGGTCTCGTGTTCACTAGATACATTAGCGAACCCACTAACTGTCGATAGACAGTAGCATCCACTACCTCTCCAGAAGCAACATTCTCTTTCCTCCAGATTCCTGGAAGAGGAGTATCCATGGGTTTGCAGCCCTCCATGTGAAACTTACCTAGCATCTCCCTTGCATACTTTCCTTGAGACAAAAAAAATTCACCATCTCGTTGCCATATTTCCAATCCAAGGAAATAATGAAGAAGGCCCAAATCCTTCATCTCGAACTCCTTTGCAAGGTCCTCCTTGCATGAGTGTATCAGCTGCTCATCACCAGTCAGTATTAAATCATCAACATAAATAACAATGATTAAAATCTTAGCCTTGTAGATCCATCTCAAACCTACCATTGATTTGTCAACTGGTCTTGGGACAATTTCCCATGCACTATTTTTTACAATGGAGTCATACTCCTCCACCATTGCATCAACCCAAGTGGGATCCTTCACTGCTTCCTGAAAGGAATATGGTTTAGTCACAATACGTTTTCTCATGAGATTCATGTATCCAGTAAATCGATCAAGAGATTTTCTCTGTCTGTGTTGTGAAGTAGGTGCTCCTACATTCTGTGCAGCATCTAGTCTCAATCTATCAGGTTTCATGGTGCGCTTTCTGCCATTTCTGATGGATGGATCTGCCTGAGTGGTTTCCTCCACTCCATGAACCTCCTCATGTGGCTGATCCACATCTTGAGACTCATCTTTGGGAACCAACAGTTCCTCCTCCGCATGCAAGTCTAGCTCCCTCTCAAGCAACAACTGCATGGCTTTCCCTTCATCAAATTTTATATCTCATCACATAACAGTCATATTATTGTTAGGCAAATACACACAATAATTATGGGGTGTTTCTGTGTACCCCAAAAATATCCCAACTTCAGCAATCGGTTCCAACTTCTTCCTGGCATCCTTGATCACATGCACATAAACAGATGAGCCAAAAATCTTAAAATGATAAACACTAGGTTTCTTACCAGTGAAAGATTCTTCAGGTGTACTCATGCCAAGTTCTCTATGAGGACAACGGTTTTGCACATAAACCGCAGTGTTTCCTGCTTCCACCCACAAATGCATTGGTAGGCCCTAATCATGCAACATCACTCGTGTTTCACCCACGATCGTTCAGTTCTTCCTCTCCGCGACCCCATTTTTTTGTGGGTTATGAGACACTATGAGTTCTCTTCGAATTCCTTATTTGTTGCAAAAGTCTTTGAATTCGTTAGAGATGTATTCTCCACCATTATCGCTCCTCAGAACCTTCACTTGCTTCCCCGACTCTTTCTCCACCAATGCTTTAAACTCACAGAACTTTGAGAATGTTTGATCCTTCTTCTGCATGAAGAAGATCCATCATTTATGAGAAAATTCATCAACAAAAATAACATAATACTTATGTTTTGTTGTTGAAGCAACCGAGAATGGTCCACACACATCTATGTGAATTCTCTCTGGGATCACCGAAGCACAGTTCTCCTTTTCATGAAAGGTCGACTTTACATACTTCCCCATGGTGCAACCCTTGCACTGATCTAACTAAGCAAGTGTTCCCATTGGAAGTCCAGTAAATATTTGTTTCATGATCTTTAAGGGTCCATGATGAAGATGGCCCAATCTCCTGTGCCATAATTTGCCCTCATTCGTCTCACCACTTTTTTTTCCTTGCCCATCATGGAAACACAGTGATCTACCTCCAGCATGTAGATATTCTTAACTCGAATCCCTATCCTCTTGACTTGACCCGTTGTTTTGGGTCGCGGAAAATATTTTCCACTGCTGAAAACAAAGTCACAGCCTCTGTCCTCCAACATTGCAACTAAGACTAGGTTTTTCTTTAGGCCTGGAACATGCTTAACATTTTTCAATTGAAATGGTTTACTGGCTCCCTCTGAAAGGTAATGGTACCAATTCTAGTCGCATTGTATCATCCATTGTCTCCCATCTCTATATGCATTTTGAGATCTCTCTCCTCCAAGTCACTGAAAAACTCCTTATCTCCCGTCATGTGGAAGTAAGCGCCACTATACAAATACCACACCAATCCTGATGCACTTGATGCCATGCATGTGATCAAAGAGAAATCAAGTTCAAATTGTGAGGTAAGGGCCTCACCAGTTGCAACTCCAACAACCTTCTTATTCTTCCTCTTCTGCGGATAGTTAGTAGCGAGATGCCCGTGTTCGTGACAGTGAAAACACTTCACTTTGGATAGATCCAACTTCTTGACTTTAAACTCGGATTTTGAATGGAATTTCTTCCCCTTCCCTTTCCTTGCCTTGGCATCCAAAGCACAATCTTCTTCATCATCATGCTTTGATGAAGATCCATCTCTGGTGTTCCGCCTGAACTCCTCCTGCACTAGATTCGACCAAAGTCGTTCCCAATCTGGCAATCTTTCTCTTCCATTGATAGAGTCTTGATAATTGTGCCAACTCTTGGGAAGTCCTAGGAGAGCCAAGCTCACCAAATCATCATCAACGACTGCTATTCCCACACTCCCCATCTCATCCCGACATTGGACAAACTTCATGAGATACTTTGGAATGGAGTCGCCCTTCTCCATCTTCATCTTCCTAAGTTTATCATTGAGTGCCAATTTCCTATGGTCATTGTTGTTTTGGAATAGATCCGTCAAAGTCTTCCACATTGCATATGGTGTGACTTTCCCATGGTGGCTTGAGACAATGTGGTCTCGTACTCCCTCCAATAGAATCCTCCTCACCTTTGCCACTTTTTTTTGCCATGCATCAAGATTTGCAGCGTCTGCAGCATCTGGCTTAGGAACATCTTTGTCAATGAATTCCTTCAATCCATTGTCTTCGAGTACTGCCTCCATACTGTCCTTCCAAGAAAAGTAGTTCGAGTTGCCCTCGCGTGCATATTCTAACCTCAAGCCATTGAAAGCCATTTCAATATTGAATCATATGTAGCACCAAGAAATTTTTTTTTGCAAATTCGAATTCTATCAAATCACAAACTCAGCTTCTGCAATCTTCTGCGCTCTGATACCATGTAGAAATTTTAATACAAATTATGTATTACCTGGATTCTCCTGATCTAACAATTATATGCCACTGTTAAATATAGAATCGCTTCTACAAATATTCTTGCGGAATTTAAAACACGATCACCAACTGCAATATTAAGAAGAAAGATCAATCACCCATAACACAGATGTTTTTCCAGGAAAGCATAAAGCTAAAAACCCCACTATCATATATTATATTTATATCATGGATCATGAAACAATCTCATACAAAACTCTAATCCAAGAGCTCTTGGTACAATAATAATAATAGTAATAATAACAATAATCTATTTTTAAGGTCACGGCCAAGCCAGACACCAAATTAGTGTATGAGACCTCCTCCGCCCAGCTATTTTACAATCGTCTCACACTGTCATACAAAAATCAGCAAATGCATTTGCCAATTCTCTGCCTCCAGACAACCTACCTCCTCTGTGCAATCCCTGCAATGGAAAACCTGCAAATGAATTCAAATTCCTCTTGCCTAGGCTACACATTGCTCATGGGCACATCCACTGTGTGTGTGATTGCATGAGTGCACTTCACTCAAATCACAACTGATAGCCAAATTGTCCTTTTCACCTGTTATCTCAACTAGGTCTCCACTAGATCTGACATGCATGCAGTTAACAGTGGTAAATCTTCAATTGCATGTGAGATCACTGATTGTGAATTAATTAATAATTAATTCACTAAACTCTCACTAGTGTAAGTTCAGTTACAACTAGTACAAGTGAGCTTAACTCACTTAACTGAGTTAAACTACTTCACAACTCACATAACTACACTTATAACTCTGTTACAAATTCAAGTCACTTAGTTACAACTAATTTGACTTCCATGTCCCACCAATCAACCTTTGAACTCAAATTTCCTATAGCTAACTGATTTTCCATTTCAGTTAACTATTTCAAGTAATTATGAGATAATAGATTAGTATTTATTGTCCAATTTATTTAAGGGAAAAATAAATTAGACACACATTTCTTGTTGACTTTTCGACAGAAAGAGACGTTGTTACATGAGGGAGGGACTTGCAATGGGATAATGGTGCCTATGGTGGTAGAGAACTGCATCAGAAGGATGTTGGGTCTGGGGTGGAACATGTAGGCAATCACTTGAAGGGCGGCTCCCACACTAAGGTATACAAATAATGTTTCAATGGAGTTGTACATGTATGGGGGTCTTCAATTGGATCTGGAACACTACAACCATCAATGTGCATGAATTTGCACGATTGATAATGAGTTAACATCGAGCATGTGAGAAACAATCGAGTTAGAGAGAAATGATGAGTCTCCCTTCCCAATTTGAGGTTGGCCATCAATGATGTGAATGGGGACCAAGGTACTGAGTCCTTGACGCTGACCCCTAGAATAAATGAGTTGACATCCATAGGGGAAGGTTCACTGGAGACAGGGATTGAAAAACCCCTAGAAACCAACACTAGGTAAAGGAAACAACAAGTAATCAATGCAACTGACTGGCACTTTGACAAATGTAGATGATTTGGCCAATGAGTAGGAGGGTCAAGACTTCCTTTGAATGGAGCATAAATGATGGCTGACATGGGCAATGACCATAAACCAAACTAACATAACATGACTAGATGCCGAGTTGTAAAGACTTGAAGATTACTTAGGCAGAAGGTGTACTGGAGACCATGTTGAGGAGGTTGTTGGTGATACATGCTAGCCTTGATGACTATTTTTAGTATATGTTCACACGTGTGGAGCATACGTTCATATTTACTAAGCGATGATCTATTATTGGAGGCCTTTTTGGCACACTTACTAATGCTATTGGTTGGTGTGATTTACTAGAGGAGCCACACGTGCCACTTGGAGGTAGTTATAGCTCATTTATTGAGTTTGTTCATTGGAGGCACGTTGGAGCATATTTACATAATCTACCTCCTATTTTGTATATGTGTCCCACCTTCTAGAGCTCATCATTGATGGGTATTTGTACATGTGGCATAGTCAACATTATTTGATGTATCTGTTGAGCTTGTCTCGTAAAAGTAGTTGATGGATAATAGTTTTTTATGCATGCCTAGGTTAGATCTAGGGTTTTAGCCTAGATATTCTTATTTTATTGTTGACGAGGTTTGAGCCTAGAACTCTATATAATAGAGGCTCTTGCCACTTGAAAAGGTTGTTGAAAGTGTGTGTAACTTTGGAGATCTTTTGCTTGAACAATCTATTGAATGCTTTTGGAAATAGAAAGTTATCTACTTTAGTTAATCAAAATACACAATACAAAGGACCCCTGCTATCCATATACCCTATAACATGCTTCAAGAGGACTGAGGACTTATCATTACTTTTTCATCAGCAAAACCACCATGAACCCAATAGACAGATAACCTACACTATATACAAGGATCGGTATAGACTTAACTGAACATAGAGAAGGCAACGAATTAACAACATGCTTCGTATAGAGTATTTAATCTATTTCGTCCTTATAATACTAGTAGTAGACCCTTATAATCTATCTTTAGCAGGAAAATCCCTAACCCCTATATTAGGATATCTTATTTTAATAAAGAAAATCTTTAGTCGTAGGAGTAGCTTTAGTAGTTTAGTATCTTTAGGAGCTATAAAGTATTAAGAGTAGAAGATATTAAGGATTAGGAGATTTTAAGTATGATTTTGGAGATATTTAGGATTAGGAGTAGGTATAGGAGTAGATTAAACTATTATTATTCTTATTTGTGTAGGTCTTATAATTAAGGAATTAGACTTAGTATTCAACTGGGTATACTTTTGCTTATGGATCAACTGATTGTTCGACTAGGGAAACGGGTTCAAATGTTACTTATGTTGTTGGTGAAAAGAATGAATCAACTACTGTGGCATCAAGGACTAAAGACTGAAAGGGATGCTGCTGGACCAACTTGTGCTGGAGGATATTCAACAACGGTCACTACTGTTGGTGGTGTAATTAGGTATGGAACTGCTTGTGTAGCTGAAATGGAAAAAACAGAATCAAATTACTTCACTGACTCATATACATATGTTGCCTTTGCTTATAGTTCAACAAAATCAACTCTATACCTATGTTGCTAGTGAAGCTTTCTTTGGTTCGGGGTAAACTGGGTATGGATCTCGATCTGTAACTAGCTATATAATAGGTAGGGATGTGCATAAACCCAGAACAAGGTCAACTACTGGAGATGTTGTGGGCTCTACTTATGCTTGGTCAACTTTCTCTTCTACCTATGTCACTGATATACTAGTACCGAATCTAATTCCCTTGCCATTAGTGTTGCTTCTTTATATACGGCTACTCCTAAGTCTCCATCTCGATATGTTGTTGGGACTAGTGCTTAAGGTGGATCAACTGGTCCAACTTCTAAATATACATATGAATCTATTGTTGGGTCAGAAACGACTACCTTTCCTTTTACAGGTGGTTCTCTAGCTATCTTAGCTTCTGGTTCATTTACTGGATCAACTTATGAACCAATAGCTTAATCTATTGCTACATCTCCTGAGTCAATGGGTTAAACTGCTTAATCAACAGGATAAACTATGGGAACTGGGTCTTAATCTGGATATGGGTAAATAGATAAGGTTGGGTTTCGTTCTAGCTCATCAAGGCAAGTTATTGACTCTTCACCTTGATCACGAAATGGATCTATAAGAAGGGGTGCTACTATGGGCTTTATAAATGGAAGGTATGTTGCTAGCTATGGATCTCAGTCTACGTGCTTTATTTATGTTGGATCATGAGAATCTACTATTGGTGTAGCTACTCTCGTATAAGCTTTTGGATCTACTTAGTGAAGGTAAACTATTGGCTTTGTCTTTTATATTGGTTCTGCTCCTGCACCCCTAGTCTTTGCTACGTGTGTTACTTATGTTGTTGGGTATCAATATCTAACTGGTCCATCTACTGGATCTACTTAGACACTTTGGCGAATGTTCCTGTGATGCAGATAGTACTACCAACCTCCCTTATGTCTTAGGTCATTGTTTTATTGGTCCTATGACCTCTTCTCCAGTAGCTAAGTATACAATTTCATCTAATGCAATCCTCCCACATTTGCACGGTGTCCTCACCATGCTTAGTTCTCTTTGTAGACATCCTTCTTAGTGGTACCTCTATCTCATCTTCTGATCTGCTCCTCAAAGGTTCTTTCAATTCAATAATTTCCTTTCCATAACTAAACACATCTTAAATCTATTCTAGTCCTAATCCAAAACTGTGTGTCAGACAAAATAATGCATACAGTCTAATATGTCATGTGATATAATCACTATTTACCAACCCCCATAATCTCCTTGTCTCGCAGTAGATAGTTTCTCTATACCCTTTCCATGGTTATGAAGGACCCTTAATCTCTACCTACTCATCTCGCCTAGGTCTCACATAAAGAGATATTAATGAGGTAATGGTCATGTCCCTCATGTTGCATGTTTCACCACCTAACCAACATTGACTGTCTGCCTGAGATATTTGATCTGACCACCTGCCTTTGACCTAAGATGGATATTGACAACTTCACGAATCTTATCTACACCGTGCCACTTGACGAAACAACATTCTACCAAGACCTACAGGACTACATAACACTACACCCAATGATGAATCTTTGTGTTATCTTTATATATATAATTGAATAGAATTTGATAAATACAGTGCTAAATAGTATAGGAACGTTGCGCATTATCAGTTCAACAAAAGAAATAAAGGAAAAAGTGTAATTACATATATAATAATATATATCTTTGTATACTAGATTATTTTCTCTAGTTCCTTATGATCGAGATCCATCCATATGCATTCCTTCCCTACAGGTTGAGAGAAATAGCTAGTGATCTAATTCATCCCACCCAGTCATCTTAATCCCAGCAATTGGGGCAAGACTAGCGAGGCCATTCATTCCCCAATAACCCCACCCATGCAAGCAAGCAGAGAAGGCCTAGCTAATGGGTTTGTCGTAACTTGACATGCCATTAATATATGTCGTCCCGACCCCCCCCTTTCAGTGAGAAATCCTAGATTTTTCATCCTATTGCCTATCAAAGTGAAACTTTGTGAAATTCCAATCTTCCAAAATAAAAAATCACTTTAAAACCTCAGTTGTGGTGTACAAATCAGGTTCAAAAATAGAGTTTCCAGGGTGCTCAAATGGCTGGCCATCTAATTGATTTCTCCCGGAATCCGCCTCAACTTCAGCCTGCCCTGTCTTCCACTTACGAAACACCCCACCCACCCCGTTTGAGTAGCCCACTGGCAACCAACCAGCTAACAAGCTAGCTTTCGATTCTCTCCCACTAGAAAGCAATAATATTGAGTGCATCCATCCCGCCTAGCGGTGTGAAATGCGTTCAAATGGCATTTTTCCTAAGGTCAACCGTCACTTAAAATAGAAATTCAGTGTCTCAGAACACATTATATCTAGATCACTCAACCAGCCTCGTCGATATAGTTTTGTCAATCCTAACGTCTAGCCACTACAAGTTTTCGCCTAATGGTTTCGACCAACCCTATTTCACCTCGTCTCGTCCCATCCTACCCCAACTAGGATTTATGTCATCAATCAATCGGTGCTCTTGTTTTTCGAAGATATTGTTTTCTCTTGTCTTGGGAAACAGATCCTCCTTCTCCTCCTCCTAAGCAATCAATCTCTAAATTAATCAATTGGTGTTGCTCTTGTCGATCTGAGTGTTAAGCCATGATATGTATTAGTGGATCGTGTATTCCCCGTGGCTTCGTGTAGTCCCCTCTGGTGGGTATATTTCTGTGTTTCTTGGTGTGATGGATCATGTCTTCCCTAGTGGTGGGATGGTTCATGAGGTGGGTCCATCCTTGCAGGGCATGTTGGGCATGAAACCCTTGCAGGGCTCTATCTGTGGGATTGAAATTGTAAAAGCATTCATCCACGATAAGTAACTACTTACTATGTTTTTTTCTGGGATGACCTTATCTTCAAATTCTAAAGGGTTGGCTTTAAGGCGTCTACTATTAAGACTATCAAGGCTCAAGGGATTAAGGTAAGAGGCTATTCTCATAAATAAGGAGAGCTCATGGGATTATCTTCGGGGATAAACTTAATAGCGAACCTAGGTAGGTTCCTGTCCTTTTTCAGAGTATTTACGTATAATAAATAGAAGGTATAATCATCCTACTATTGAATAGCGCCAACATCCTTGTCTCTTGGTAACTTGGATTCACACATCTACCTACCCTGCCAGGTTTCTCTCCATCTCTCTTTTCTCTCCTTCAAACCTACCTCATCCGTCCCAACTTGAAATGCTCAAGATGGGTATGTCTCTACTTGATTTCCTTCATACCTCCTCTCCTGTCTCTGACAGGTGGATATGGGCTGGTGCTATAGAAACTCATGTTCCATAGGGGTAAGTGTCATCCCGATAGGGTCCCTTATCTATTCTAGAGTGTCATAGGAGTAAGTGGACTGGGCATGTTCCTTACGACATAGACTGGAACGACTTTGTGGACTTGGAAATGATGTTGGTGACGTGCACTGGGGACGTGTACTTGGCAAGTTGGACTTGGCAGACATGTACTTGGCAGATGCCTTACGTGGACTAGTTGGACTTCTCTTTTCTCGTCTGTTGGTAACATGGCTCGATATGCTCATAATTCAAAAGTATGGCTCAATCTCATCTAGTGGGAACATGGTAAACATCATCATCAATCCCATTCAGTGGTGGATCAGTGGGACCTTTTCTTTTGTCTTAGCCAGTGGGGCCTCCCTCTCGGTGGGTATCCAATGATGGGGGACATCTATCATCTGGTGGGAACTTGGGAACATAATCAACAATCTCTCGTGTATGGTGGAAGCTTGATAAACATAATCAATATCTCGTTCGGTGTTTCGATGGATGAAATTTCTTGGGATGTCGGGTGAACTGAGTCCTTAACATAGTGTGCTCATTGTTGGTCACATGGGGCTATGCTATTGGTAAATTGTTGGTCACATGTTCTTTCGGTTTACTGCTTTCGGTTCACTGTGTCCTTTCCTTTCGGTGAACTGCTTTTGTTGAACTAGGCTTTCAACGAACTACCACCTCACCTCCTCCGACATCTATCTGTTGGTCATCAATCCAGTTAATAAATCTAGTCAATCAATCATTTTTTCCACCCCATCATATTTCGCCCTGTCCCAGGGTCAACATGGGGCTTAAGGTTAACGCCGGTTGTGATGGTAACTGTGTCCTTTCAGTGAACGTCCATTCCCTATGTCTTGTTAGCACGTAAGTAAGCAAGATCTCCTCAATGGGCAAGCGAGAGGAAGTTTGAAGTGGGTAGGTTCAATTGGTGGGCTTCGTGTAAATGGATGACTGTTGGGAACCTCGGTTGTTACATCTTGTTCCTTGCTATGCCTTGTCTTGTTAGTTTCTCTCAGCGGGTAAGGCACCACTGGGCTTAATGGGAACACGTGGGCTTCCTTCTTCACTTTTCTTAGGTATCATGTGATGGTGGTGACCTTCTTTCTCTCGTCATCTAAAGGAAACATGGGCGAATGAGTTTGGGGAATAGGTGCTAAGGATCGATCACTTACCTCCCCTTTGGGCCACTCTGATACGACCAACAACATAAGAATAAGATTCATTTATTTATCAATCCGTTGAACTAAATCGATATGCTCGTAAGTAAAAAATGTGTCTCGATGTATTCAGGTGTGAACGATGGGGACCTACCTTCTTCTTTTGGGTCTGGATTGAACGGGTTCTGGATTAAATAGGTTCAGGATTGTACGGGGATATCTCTTTTCTCGTCTGGCGTACTTCTCTATTGTCGTCTGTTAGCAACCTGACTCAATGTCTCTCTTATGGTGAGAACATGGGAAACTCATGTGTCGTTGACAACACCATAGAAGCTATTTACAGAATCCGTTCACATCACAACAAATAGAAATCCATTCACATCAAAAGACACATAAGCCATTCACACACATAATTCATTCACACATAGAAGTCATCCATTCACAAACTAAACAGAAGCCATCAATTAATTGCATGCACATAGCTGCAATGGTTCACAACACATAGTCTAGTCCAGGGGTATGGTTCTCTCTCAGGCATGGTGGCTCGAAAGGGTTCATCTCTCGGGTTTGTAGTAAACATGGACTGGGTGGAGAAGGAGTTAGGGGAATGGGTAAACCTCACACTGGGGGCTACCTACCACCTCATCCGTGCCCTCTGTCTGCACTTTCTCGACCAACAGCCTCATCAGAAGATTAAGTTATCAATCCAAACTGGTGCGCCAAAATAGATCTTTTCTCTTATATTATAGAATATAGATTCAGATTCAATTGTTGAGTCGCTCTTGTTGTGAGATGGAAAGAGAAGGTACCACCACCCAAAGGTACCTTACTAGGTCGGTCAATGGTAACTACTTTTCCACCAATCAAAGACAAGGGAGATTGTTTCATAAGAAGAGAATCCAGATCAAAAGGCAAAAGACAAGGAACCATCGCCCAATAGTACCCTACTGGGGTTGGTAACTGGTGGCTATGTCATGACTCTTTCATGAATGATTGTTTCTTATGGATGACGACTCGATTGAAAATCTAATCGCTTACTGTATTGAGATTGAAGATCAGCCTATAATCTCTTATGCTTCTCTTCAATTGCGAGGAGAGAAATAATAGAACAGTGAAACACTTTTAAGTCAATATCTATGAAGTAGGCTTAAAAGCAGTCGTATCTTGTTGTTGGTCCTAACCTACTAATAGAAAGTGTAGTTAGTCAGTGAAGCCTAATATCAGTAGTTTCGTCACTTGCTATGTAGTTTGCTACTAGCACACTACGGCTTGAATTGACATTTCCTATTGATATCGGGCTTAAAAGTCGTATCTTGGCCCCCCCTTACTATGAACTATGGGCACAAGGGGGGATGAGAAAACCAAGGAGAAAACGGAGGCCCTGACGTGCTATGGCTTTGGTTTCCAACTTGCTCTCATCTCCTTTGTTCCTTTCTTTCTTGACAGTCGTCCTCACTTCGCTCGCCTCTCACCACACAAAATGTTTTGGCATCTGGTTATAAATCTAGTTAAGTGGGTGCTTTCCTATAAATCGAAAGAAACTCTTATTAGTGAGGGCAAATTGAATCTATATTTCTTTGCTGAGATCGAAGAAAGACATTTATATGCATATGGAAAAAATGACTATACTAGACTAGTAGTTGAGTTGTTCAGATCAAGTACATTTTATGAAAGAAGGACCCATATATAATACTGGAGATGTCCCTATTATGTAAAGTTGGAACTACTACTTGAGAAGGGCACTAGGCTTTAAGTGTTGGATTCCGCAGCTCGGTTGACAATGGGGTTAAGTTATTGGAAAGTGATTTGGGATCCCAATCTGGCTATTTTCGGTCCTATAGTTGGAATGGCTCGACCAAGACTAAAATAATAGGGAACCATATAATAGGTAGTCCAATGAATTCAATGAAGAAAGGGGCGATAGATCTTGATTTAACATGTCAACTAGTTGGCGTGCTTTTTTTACGATACCATGTTATCACTAAGATGGCCAACCAACACTGACTTTATTTTCTAACTTTATTCAAATGCATTGGGATCGGTGTAACAAATTGTATAGGTATCGTACAATAGCACTATACTCAAGAGAGACAACTTTACCTTCAACTCGCATTCTTTTATACCAAACAAGGTTCTCTCCTTCGGGAGATGAGAACTTTCAGTTTCATTCTGTTAGTTACGCTACTAAAATATTGGTTTTCCAAGTAGGAGGAGTAGCATCCAAAGCCCATTCCAGTTGGTTCACGGTTAGCTTTCTATAATCCTGCACCTTTTTCATTCTAGTTCCAAACTAGTTTCATTCCTTCACCCCCTTACTACTAGTTGAGTAGTTTCTACTCTGCCCACTTCCAGAAGCAGAAATGGCTACCGGGCTATATATTTCAGACATTGGGGAACTACTTATTGACCAAAAGGTCAGCCATCCTCGCCAGTTCAAGAATCCCTTGGGATTTCTCTCTTGATCTATATCCCAATCTCGATCCCGTTCTTGATCTATTCCATTCCTTTGGCATAGGCATGCTAATATGTCTTTCCGCAGATCCAACTTTCCTTGATATGGCTCTTCCATGGATAGCTTAGAATTCCTAACCCTAGTCCCATTCCAATCCTACACCTTCTTGGTATTGATCTCCATCTTTTGAATCCCCTGCCTACTAGGCACTCCCTGGATTGCCCCCAGTTGCTATGCCCCACCAAGGTTAAAAGCATCTCAACTCGAAATGAAAAGAAGCTTCCATAGAATTCTTAGTTTTTACCATTACTATAACTATAGTATATTACTTAACTACTTAATGCAATCACTCACATCTAGATTATTACTACTTGGAGTAGTCTAGAACCGGAATTGATACAAGAGCCTTGTGAACTCTACCTCCAATGCTACTAACTAACTAAAACTAGCTACTATGTCGACTACTAATATGACTCTCCCTTACAGTCAGTCAAGCAAGCTCTCGCTTCCCATAACTTTCCTTATCTTGTCTCGAGCTCCCTTTCTGTTGAACTAATCCTAGGCTTCCAAAAGCGGGTTGTCACCCATTGATGGTCTATAGGGGAATCTCTATCCCCGCTAAGCTCGTCTCCCTCGGGCCCTTACATGGTCTTTAAACAAGACACCAGCTCTTTCCCTTGGTCAGTGTTAGCTTCCATGTCAAGTTATTGAGGAGATTGAGACTAGAAAGTGGGAAGCTTTGGAGGATATCTAAGAGCTAGTAAGATATATGACCCTTTCTTTAAAGTTGTATAGTTGTTCTGCCCTTTTGGAGAATCTGCCACCTAGAACCATTCCAAACACTTGAGTAAAGGAAGCAACAACGTCAGGGGGACTCCTTTAGGAACCCACCACTTTTTGATCAAATTCTATGAAAAGGATGTGGTTTTGAGGTTTGTAAGCCGGTTGAACTTGCTTCTGAAGCCAGTGCCTCAGATTAGTAACTGTAGCCATGAGGAGTGCCACCCAGACCCATAAAGGGCTAGCCAAGTGTTTTTTTTGGCTAAATCCGACATTTATTGAATAGAGAAATCAACCTTGCGCCTGAGTTGTGGAGCGGATAAATAAAACAAATACTACTCACTATATGCAAAAATTATTTAAAGAGGGGTATGCACATCTTTAGCAGTTTTCCTTATGTTTTTCTAGGAATGTTACCAATGAGCCCCTAAGTAATCCCTTGTTTACTAGTTGTTTGGCTCTATTCTCCACAATGGAGTCTCTACCTCGAGTGTCTTCCTCTAGATCTAGCCCTGGATCCTGATAGGCATCTTTCTGGCTATATTGATAGATCTTCTAGCGTCAAGTGATGCACAAAATAGCATTGCAAGAGGGTTTCCTTCACGATCTCTAGTTCTAATTGGTTGCAAACACAACTATCCATTCCTACCTGCTAATCTCGATTGTGATAATTGTTTGATCACTACTCTCGATGTGGATCTACTCACTATGTCATGGATTTTCCTATTGAAGTTTACATATTGAAAAAGGGAATCAGCCATATGTGTTAACGCCCCTCTTTATACTTTTTATAGGATTGATTGTTTGCCCACTAGTGTCCCTCTCTCCAGAAGCCTTTTTTGCTTCAGAATGAGGAGTTACGTGAAGAGGAGAGAAATATGGGTCGTGACATACCACGAGATCCAATAAAAAAAAAGATAATAGTAATTTCAGCACACCCTAGTTGGCAGTTGCTCTCAATCGTTATTAGCTCATATCGCATCAATTATACTAATATGTCTGCTTATAGAATCATGTTCTCTTTGTGGCCCCACCTATCATCATGGTAATCTTTATAAGTTAAGAAAGGTTGTGTACTTTCCTGCTTCGTCTTCTGGATGAGATGTGCTTATTATAAGGGTTGGTTTAGGGCCCTCGTCACCAAAATAATGTAAATCACAGAAGTTCTTGTTGGCAAGCAAAGACGCCCATCTTCTTCTTGGGGGCAACCAAAAATAGTTAACCTCCCTTCTAGAAAAGGCTCTTTAATTGGGGTAGAAAAGCACTAAAATGTTTCCCATTACTTACGTGGAATCACTTACATATCTTGTGATCATCTCCCAGTTCAGGGAGGGGGCTAATCCCTGACCTATCCTTACCAGTTAGGCTAGCCTACAGTAGCCCATAAAGCTTGTTCACATTGGCCTATCCCGATCTATATTTGAGTCATATTAGTTTGTCCTCTAGCATGGCTCATGATAGCCCCCTTTATCCCATTTAGTCATTGCTATCCTACGAGAAACTTCCCATTCAGTTGTAACCCAAATCTTCTTGGTATTCATGGTCGAGATCTTGAAAAGGGCCCCTCCACCACGGGTCAGGATCTCCTAGCTAGCTCCTTGTCAGTAGACGATGGATGCTATTATTTTGTTTATAGTATTAAGAACCATTTCCCTGACCTATTTACTGTGTGGATCAGATCCATCAAATGTGGTGTATCCTGTCGTTCCTGATGGCACATCTTTATGGATCCCAATGAAAAATCATGAGTGAATGGTCTTGAAAGTGGCAAGTGCCTCATCCTTCTATTTCGTGCCTCTACATGGTCTTCTTCCATCTTTAGGGCCTTATCCCTTCCTCATCTGAATAAGAATCATAAGAGATTGTTTTTTCATGGTTTAGGTATATGAGGGGCACCCGTTTCACCAAGATTGAGAAAATATATGCTTAGATCACCCTTTGCTAGCCTTTGGTCTTCCAAGTAAGGAGATGGAGATAATAGGGAACTATAGCTGCTAAAAAGGAAAATGAAATTATTGGATAGCTCATTTCTCACTTTGAGTAATTTCCACCCGCTAGCTAATAACGATACGCACATCCTCCACAGTTCAAAACTAAAGGAGCTCCACTAAGTGGAACTATTCTATGGCTTTCGAGATATTCACTTATTACTTCTTTAAGTATTTCCCTCATGGTTAGGTGAACGTAAGGTCTCACCACTCTTATGACTAAATGGGCTATTTGTTGCATTCAGAAGGAGGAGTTCCTGACTATTTATTTCGTATTTTGTCTAAAAATGAAACCTAGCCATTGGAGCAAATCTTATTCATAAGGGTAACAATCAATTGAAATGAAAGAATAGCTCTTTACCAAACTGCATAGAATTTCGAACCACAT
>ML782989.1:388158-399932 GCA_009831015.1 Picea engelmannii
CGATCTCAAAAAACCTTCATTTAGGCCCTCAAAATGGCCTCGGAAGTTAAAACCTGCTAAAAATAGTAAATTGCCAAAATTGCCAGAAAACTGTTTTGAGCCAGTCGAAAAAGGTGGGTGGCCACCGATATCCACCTGGATCACTCAAGGCGAGCAAGCATGGGTGTTGATTCACTTGCAGCCGCAAAGCAAGCAACAACACCCCTTGCTTGACAATGCAAGGAAAAGGCACTCTAGCAAAGCGACAAGGCCAGGCTCACCGAACGAAAGACACAAAACAAGCCAGATCGCTACGCTACTATGCTCACTGCAAGAAACACAGTGAATGAATGAAGAGAGAGGATCTCTACGCTACTACGCTCACCGCAAGCAACACAGTGAACGAATGAAGAGAGAGGATCGCTACGCTCAACCCAGGAAGAAGAGAAGCAACCAAGCTTCACTGTTGAGGACACACTGCAAGCACTGAACACACATAAAGCAAGCTTCAGAGATATACCTCCTCTGCCCATAAGAACTAACGTAGATCTTATCTCGTCCGTCCAAACTAACGCATACCAAAAAGTTAGTTACTTAATAATTGATGAGAGATAGACGAGCGTTGATATTATTATGTTATTTCAAATTGTTGCTATTGATGAGATGCTATAATAACGCATTTTTTATGAGAGACAGACACATAGGAGGGAAAACAACACATCAACCAACCATCCCAGATAAGAGCTAGTAACACTACCCCAATATTTCTCATGCTTTCACCTAAAACCCTTTCTATCCTGCTATAAGAAATAGAAACACTGACAGATCGATTGGTTCCAACGAAGAAGTTGCCTCGTATGATCTGGATTCTGAGTTGCTAAAGAGGAGCCCCGAGAAACAAGTTGAACACCTTGTATAAGAACCAACTCCGATGTTGCACTCATTTCCAGGGTCTGCTATCTATTACTACTTCTCAACTATTACTGCTTAAATACTACTACTAACTTCTTAACTATTACGACTAAAAGAAAGACTGGTCCAATTCTCTTCGCTCCAGTCTTATATCATATCCTGGTTCCTATTTGTCTTCCCATCTCTCAGTTGGATGCTTCACTACATTCTTGGGATTCATTAGCACATCCACTCGATTCGACTTTGAAGCACCTACACAGCAACATGCATGATGCACCACTCTGCCTAAACCATCCATTCCACCAAATCGCTATAGTCCATCAAACCCACCAAAACCATCCAATAGAAAGATTGTCTGAAGAACTTTCCGAACTTCACCCAGCTAACTGAAAACATGGAGCATTCATAGGCGGAGGACCATCCGCAGCAAACACAACATTTGACTATACTTCCCTCATTCAAAATATTTTTGACCCGACACTCAGGATGATGGAATGGATTCGAGAAAGCTACCCTGGTAAAGCGGTTGTTGAATTGAACTAAAAGGTCAAGATACTGCAGGTTTGTTTTAAGGGGCATTGTTTTTAGGTCAAGTTTTAGGGTTATCAATGAGGATAGGTGGTAAGCTGCATAGAGGATTATAGTTGCATATTCTTGGTTATCCTCTTAATAGGTTTACCCTATAACCTCATCCCTTAATATCCTCATCGGGCTTCTGCTTCCCTTCAAGATATAGTTTCCTAGTTATTACTCCTGGTGTCGGTATCCAATTTGGGGGTATGGGGGTAGCGCTCTGATCTCGATGGTTGTTGGATGGATGTTGCTTGTTGATTGGTGATCATTGTGTATTGATTGTTGATGGCAAGCTATGTAAGCAGGAATATTAAGGAATGAAATCACTTGTCCAAGTTACTTATTGATGAGGGGGGGCAAGGTAAGTCCGATAGATTTTCTTACGATAGGAGTCGAGAATGGATCCTAACCCACATAGTGGGTTAGCGTCGGTTCTTGGGTTGTCCCCGTGTTGTGTTGCTAATGCCAATCTAATATAAATAATGGTCTATCTGTCCAATCAAAGCAATAATGGTTTCTGCAACCAATTGTTGATCTACGCTCTCCACACCATGGTTTATCTATCCAATCAAAGGAATAATTGTTTCTGCAATCAATTGTTGATCTATGCTCTCCACACCAGACCAAGTACCCCCTTCACTGTTCCATTTACCTATCGTTGAATGGGTTACTACCAGCTGTAATCTGGATAGTCTGCCATGTGTCCAGTATAACTGAGTCCATCGGTTCTTCAGCCATTAAAGAAGAATATTGATGTCAGAGATTTCCTCTGTGAGAGGCGTCTATGTCTCTATGGTTTCATGATGAAGATGATAGTCTAGGATTGGTTAGATTGGGATAGGTTTCTTAGAGATATTGTGAGAGGTTAGTGATAAGTTAGTGATAGGTTGAAGCGTCACAAAGCGAAGAAGTAGAGATCACATCTCGATGTTTACCTCTTCCTGGGTGAGACGGGGAGTGAGTAGCAACAACCATAGGGTATCCATCCAATAGTCGAGTTGAGCATTGAAAGAAAGTCCCCATTGAGCAGTTGAACCATAGGAGAAAAATAGTCATCCCCAGTGTGAGGTTGGTCCGGGAGACCTAACTAGGAGATCTAGCCATAGCAGCCATATAGAAGTCTCTAAGTAAGGTCCACCTTTCTTTCTACCTGAGCTACAGCGAAGAATCTGAAAGTTTTCTAGTGAATAATGAAATGAGATTTATATTGTTGTTGTGCCCATTACTACCTAACCTTCCATAGAGGAGAGTGAAAGTTGTTGTATAACTTGCCTTAGTGCCTTCACAATAAATAATATAAAAATAAAAAATAGTAGTCCCCTGAGAGCGTAAGCAAATAAGCTAGAAGAGATGGATTCCTATTTCTTATCCATTCCCCTTAAGAACTATATTATTGGGGGGTAGATTGGGAAATGGGACTAATCCAATGCAATCCAATCAATGGGGTTTATTACTCCTTTTACGACTGCTACAATGATCCCAATGGGGGGGAATCAACACAGTGATCTAACGGTAAATCAACAGGGGGAATAATCCATGGGAAGGAATAAGCCATAGATACTCCTCCTATGGAAGGGAAATAAGAAATGGGATAATAATCCAGTGGGGCATAAGCCATTGATATACGCAATATCGCATATCCTTTCACGCATCTCTACGTTTCGCTTTTCACATTGATACGTCCTCACCCACCTTATGTCGGGCGAGCCCTTCATCCTTGCCTAAGAATTTGTAATCTATGCCCTAAACCACAACCTTTCTGAAGAATCCAGTCCCACAGGAAGAGGAAGGAAGTAGCAAGTCCCGAAAAGAGAGGCCACCTTGCCCACCGGGTCCACGTCCAACAAGCAAACAAGCTTTTCACCGAGGCCGCCTAGTCCACGTTAGGAACCCGCCCAAGAAGTCCATAATGTATAGTGTGTCTTCCATAATCAATAAGAAAAAATATAGTATGCAAAAAGAACTACTTACTAGCTGAAGTCCATTGCCTTAGGTCCATGACAATAAAGCCTAAATAGACCAGCATAGTCTCCCATTGTTTGAAAAAGAGTAGAGTTCAATCCAAGTGAAAGGTGAAAGCTTTAGTCTTATGCTTAAGCCTTACGGTCATAGCCAGGCTCGTACCCCATAGAAATGGTAATGAAAGTTGTTTTGAGTGCCTTAAACCATCCAATACGATATGGTTGTGTCTCCTTCCATCTCCATTCTTTGAAAAAGAGAATAATAAAAAAGAGGCCTTACTTCTAAGAGCGCAAAGAAGCTTGTTGTTGTCTCCTCTCCTTTGAAAATAGGGGAAAATACCTAGGAAACCTAATCTGCAGACATCATCGCAGGTGGACACCTACTACAAAAACTATTACTATACGAACGATATTGTCATGGAGATGTTTATCTTGTCCATAGAGTAAGTAAGTACCCTACTAGCCTGACTATAAGTTCCATTGAGTTTCTTAGAGTTCAAGACGGTCTTGAAGGTCTTCTAGACTTAAAGAGAATAAGCCTTAATCTATAAGGTAAGAAGTAATAGCTTTAGTGTAGTCCATTAGGTTCTACTAGTAGTAGAGGCGAAAGCCTTTCTTCTTGTTTTCTGGACTTGCCCATAATCTGGTAATAGCTCTAGAGAAAGCCATCAAAGTTTGTATAGTAAAGCCCTATGACTAGAGTGATAAATCCATTCCTACTCCTAACTATAGAGACTTTAGCTTAAGTCCCACTTGCCTACGGTATAGACTAGCTCTAAGTCCTACCACATCCATGTCCAGAAATGCCAGGTTTCTATGCACTCAATTCCATCCAAAAAAGAAAAGAAGAAATCTAGTCTTTACCATTTCATTTGATTAGAGTCCATGTAACTTAACTTATCCCCTTAATAGATAATATCTATGAGAGTCCATGCACTTAGTTCCACCCACGATAGATACTTTATTTCTATCAGATTTGATTCAACCAAAACCATCTTCTCTATGAAGAAGAAGGCCTATTTCTATACTTTACGCATACCTCTCTGCTGCTAGAGTAGAGTCAAGCCCATGCCATGCTATAGCACCTTGTTCTACAGGTTCCGAGTGCACCTTACAACTTATCTATGCATGAGTGGTGCAGCAAACAAAAATCTGAAGTTGAGTTAGTTGGAGGTGTTTCGCTCTAGCGTTAATAAAAGGTTGTGTTCGTCCTCACCTTCCGTTGTCAGGTGAGCCCTCCATCCTAGTTCCAAAATAAATGAGATTGAGAACTATTCCAAATCTCTTATTCCATTAACTAACTATATAACAATTAATTCTCTAATTAGTGCAACAACAACTTGTAGTTCAACCTGGCTCTGTTAGTTAACTGACCTACGCTATAGGTTGTTAGTGTAGCAGGTTCATTTCACCATCCCAGGAGGTCGTTGCCACAAGGAGGGGAATATTCACATGGGATAGGCTACAGGTCACAGGGACTACTACTAATGATAAGGGTAGTAAGGGGATTCATACACAGGGGAATAATCCCAACTGCTATAATTCCCTTTTCTCCCTGCTCTATTCCAAGACAAACACCTCACTAATCAATGGGTTTACTCCTATAGTGATCCAACGGGAGGAATCCGTTACCCCATCCCAATAGAGTGAGTATGGATTTCACTACTCTTATTATTTAGGGCATACAAATAAGAAGACTACCGGAAGTCCATAGGGACTTTCATGTGCCCTAATCGGTGCATAGAGTAGAGTCTCTATAGAGTGAAATTAGAAGAAACCCTCCATATTAAGAAGTTGTAGTTTGAGTCCTATCTCAGCTACAACCTCTGAGTAAATCCCATGCGCACTCTGCCTAATATATGTTCCACAATAGATAAGAATATGGTTAGGTGAGTTAGGTTGATAGTGAGTTAGACATTACGTGAGTCGACTTCAGGTTCAGGATGAAGACGGTGTGCTTTGTTTGGTAACCTCTATGGCAGGGAAAATAACGAACGAGTGGTATGGCAGGGCTGGTACGGTCTTATCGGGTGAGGTGAGTTAGGATGGCCAATAGTGATTGAGTTTCAAAAGGTATGGGACAGTACGGTATGGGACACAATTAACTAGCATGGGCATTACTAAATCTCGCATGAGGCCATGGTAAGGGCAGTTACATCCAGCATCAGCATGAGAGTTATGGGAGATCCATTAGTAACTTGTGATCCATCGGCAACTTACAACAGCATAAGGCCATGGCATGGGTTAGGTAAGTGGCGTTAACATCTACTCATGTTCTCCATATATGAGACCTGAATATCATATATACGTTGAACTTGCCCATTTGAGGTGTGATCCTTTATTAGCATCATTCCCATGGGTAGGAAATAAGCAATGGGAATCCATATTGGAGAAAATTATCCTTTACCAGTTGGATGTGATAAGCCGTAGATTCTATGTGCCCTAGAGATATGGGTTGTTGGGTTGTCCGTGTGGTACCAGTTATGTGAAAACGGGATGGGGGGGAGTTCTACATGACCACCAGTTCTCAATCCAACATGCCCAGGATTTTCTCAGTCTCAATAGGTTCCGTTGTGTTGGGGTGGGACCAAACAACAATCTGATAGGAAAGAAGATGACCTTCTCTCATTTGCTCATTTTGCTTATTCAAATCTCCTCTTTTGGGGGGACGATAATCTATCCTATCACCTTCACTAGCTCTATTCCAATGGCTCTATATTTTACCTAGGCTACTCTAATTCACTCTAGTCTCCCTAGGCTAATCCACTAGGGAGGGGGCCTACCACGATGCATTACTTACTTATTACTATGCACCTGTTTGTGAAGGGTGCTTCATTTAAAAATACCAGTGGATTCCCCAAGATTCTTTTCTACTACTAGATCCAGGTTCGATGCAGGAGACCCAGGTAAGGTAGGTGGTTATATCAACTGTCGGTACTACTACTCCATGTCCATCTAGTGTTAATGATAGGTTTATATGTCTATGTGCCCTACCGTGACAGAGCTGTCTGTTTCGAGGCCATCTATGGAGAACTTAACTCACTACACTACTACTTTTCTTTCTTTTTCGTTCTTCCTCCATACTTGTTTATCTCTTCTTAGGTCAATGAAGTCGAGCGAACCCCTTGGGCTAAAGGGGTGAAGTATTGACCGGCTCGTGCTAAAGAACCATAAGCTATATGTTTGATTCCACTTTATTACTAGGATAGAACTGAAAAGGAACTCGAAACTAAGTGCATGGACTAAGAGAGTCTCTCTTAAGGCTAAGTTCAGTTACATGGACTCTTTAAAAGAATGGATACTAACTAGTAAGGCTTTGCACTATCTTACCTAGGAGGAATGGATACTTTCTTCACTAACACTCAGGAAGGGAACTAGAGATTGGCAAGTAGGGCACTTATTCAAAGAATGGGATACTTGCTTCGTTAACGCTCAGATTCACCTTGCTATGCTTCTCTTTGTTACGCTTCCACCATCAAAATAAAACTAGGGAATATTTCATCAAGTTTTTCATTCAAATAAGGTCACTTACACTCCCCTATCAGGTTGAAAAGCTAGAGAGAACTACTCCCCTTACAGGTTTTCATCAAGCTAGAGAAACTCCCCTGTCGGGTCGTCACACTGAAGGAATAGGAATTCTCTCTATTCCCATAATCTAAAGAAAAGAAAGAGGAGAACTTCTAACTATCATTCTTCGCTTTCGCTCAAGGGACTAGCTTCACTTACGCTCTGCTTTAGTGTCCTCTCCAGTTATTAAGAAAATAAGGAGGGAAAAATAACATCTATAACTAATATACCTCTCCTAATTCTTAATTAGAATAAGGAAATTGGGATAATCTCATATATAAGGAAAAGAATGAATAAGAATGAGATATACCACGTATTATCTTCTGGTTCTGCCGATCCTTATCGATATGAACGATTCAGGATTACCTACTGCTTCAGATGAATAGCCTTTACCTTTTAGGACGACCTGCCACCCACCTGCATAGTTAACTACCTAGAATACCTAGACCCTATACCATCTTTCTAGAATCACTTAACACGGACAGCTATTAACAACCCTTCTCTTATAAGCACCAGATTAATTGATCACCTTACCCTCAATGGACTACTACTCAACATACATACCAACAACACCATACCATTGTTGAAACCTTACCTTATCTTATCTTGTGCCTTTTATATACATAATTACCGATTACATATATAAAAGCAAATAAAAATACAAAGGCGTATAAGAAGGGGGGTATGCAATGCAGTGTATGGTGTGGTATTGTGTGTGGTGGGTAGTAAGAAAGGAAGGTAAGTTGGTCGGTTGAAGTGACCAGAGGTGTTGCGAAGGTGGGATGCTTACTGGTTGAATGCTTGCTTCTTCTTGGTGGTTGTTGTTGATCGCCATCGCTTGCCTCCTTTAGTGGTGTTGGTTCGATGGGTGAACTATGATATGATGGGTGTCCATCCAGGGTGTGTGAGATGGTTCATGAGGAAACGATATCAAGTAGGGAGAGATCGATACAGGTAGGTCACATGCATTGTTGGGAACTACGAGTGGTACGGGTGAACTGTGATATGATGGGTGTAAGGGTTGTGTGGGATGGTTCGCGAGGTAACAAGGTTGAGGAGGGATAGATCATAGATCGGGCAAGGAAAGAGACTAGATCTCAGCAATTATCAAGATCGATACAGAGAGGTACCAACAAGATATCGATCAGCAGTAAGTGTCGTAGGTCGGATTATTTGAGTGAGGCAGAATCAGTCTTCCCTCATTGGAGGTCGGGGAGAAAAGTCGAAGGAAATAAGTTCTAATTTCTCATGCAGGTCTAAGGTAAGGTCAAAGTTTGCTAAAGACAAGTCTCAAGGCAGGTCTCCAGGTCGAAGGCTGAAAACAACAATTTCTAAGGTAAGGTCGAAGGAAGCAAGATATAGAAAAGCCAAAAGTAAGGTGTTTCGGTCAAACAATGGTCGATTGGTTGTTTGGTTAGTGGTTGAACCCATAAATCAAGTTCATCATTGTCAGTTAGCAAGATCGATATAGGCAGGTAGTATCAATGTGCTTAAGGTGACCGCTCCTAGGTCTTGGTGGTAAGTTGTTTTTGTAGGTAGATGTGTCCTTCTCGTATGGTATCAACTTGAGTAAATCATATATCGCATATGGTGACAAATGGGGTAAAAACATCTCTTGTGTATTGTGGTTCGATGGGACTACTACCCGTATAAACAAGTGAATATGGGGAACACACTTAATCTAATTCCATGGGTCATTGGGGCTTGTTATGACAAATGAACTGCAGCATCAGGTTCTAGTTGTTGGCATAAGATGGCTATTGGGACCAGCTGGGTGTGTATCAAACACAATAGAGGTCTGGACACTAGAAAGAGGAAGCCTGGATGGACACGACGATTGTAGTCTTGACACACGATAGACGAACAGAGCACGATACCTTCAATTCTCCTGCCCGGGAAGCTCTAACGCTTTACCTTGTGTAAACAGTACATACACTTCAAACCTTGCTCTCAGACCGATACAGATTGCTGCACTTACTTGGGGTCATAACCCCAGATACTGCGACTAGTCTTGGATGTTAAACTAGATATAACCAGCTTAGAGCGTTACAACAATGAGGTTACTCGAGGATGTTTGAATAGGGATTATGATCAATACCGCCTACATGTTTGGTAATGATCACTAACGCTTTCCCACATGTTGAGTTGAAGGATCACCACAGCTTGTCCCTGATCGCTTACGCTTGCCGGATTGAATGCTCACCAGTTAATTGCTAACGCTCATGGTTGATTGATCGCTAAAAAATGCCTTGCCCCCTGGATGAGGATGGAGCGCTACTGCTTGAGAGATACCCAGGAGCATGGAAGGAACCTGACGCAGAGACGAGACACTGGATTAGTCAAACAACAAGCCAAGTCACTTTACGACATGACTGGAATCACGATATAGGGGACACAATACACGATTTGAAGTTCCAATACGATATGCGACAATCAGGTGAGGAGTTAGGACGCTTGTGAGTGAGTCATTTCGATTGCCTTCTATTTCAATTGCTTTATGTTTTTTTCTATTAACCCAGTTAAACAGGACAAACGCTTATACCCTTTACCCTTTGTAGCGCCCTTCTCAAAAGACTAATAAGTTTCAAAATCCAATCCAATCAGTTCACTAAATCATTGCCTCTCCCGGAATACATCTCTTGCATGCACCCACGCAGAAGACCTCTCCACGCACGCCACCCATCTGTCCAATGGGCCCTCCTCTAATAAGCCATTCAATTAAGTATCAATGGCTCAATCAAATCTATCAATGCCAATATCCACTAGGTATAAGAACATATATAAGCATCTATGTGTAAGCCTAACCAACCTAGTTGGTTTGTATGTTGTATGGGCAGTTTGTTTGTATGGCATCCCAGGTACTATGTTTATTCCCAGGTTCCCGGTTGTGGGTTGGCCCGTAGTTTCAATCCCGTGCTCCCCTCCCGTGCTCTGCAAGTTATTTCTAGTAGTAATAGGGCGTTTGGTAGGGTGGTTGGTAGTAGGGAGTATTTGTTGGAGTTTTTGAGTTTGGAGTAGTGTTTTTTCTGTGGTGGATGCAGAATAATATCAGGACGTGATATTGGTATGATCATGACTTGATCTGGTTCAGTTGGGAATGCTATTCTCTAGAAGACGAATCTGTGTCACATTTAGTCTGGGCTATTAAGGTGGTCTCTATTTGAGTCTTCACATAACAAGTTCAACTTCTCCATGCGACATCATATATCTTCGTCTTGTTTAGATCTACGTCTTGTTGAGTTGTTGGATAATTGAATTAAGAGAATTTAGAACATAACCAAGTTCACTTATAACTTAGAGTGGATGTAGAGATTGAAATATGGATATTTCACATAACATCCGAAGTCAAATGGGGAGACCTTGTCCTATATTGTATGCATGGAAGCAACAACAGGGCTCCAAGGTACTACTGCTAAAATGGCACATTTTCTCTTATATATGTAAACTTTGAGATGCCAGTAGATATTATTAAGTCCACATGCACTCAGAACTACCACTAGCTGAAGTCCATCAATGATTGGCATTGACTGGTTGGAAATTTATGTCTCCTTCAAAGTCAAGAAGATAGGGAACGAAAACAGAAGACTTAATATTTTATATTCAAATTATTGACCAATGGAAAAGTGAAACGTAGAGATGCGAGTTTAAGTTTCACTTGGCTTCTTAAGAAAGGGAAGTGTATCCACCCAAGTATGTTGATTAGTGGTAATCCGTTCCTTGATGAGTGTGGTTTTCATCTGACCCCATACATAAAAATATATTTTGACTCTGGAAAAATGTGAAATAAAGCAATGACTAGCTTGCGGCTATGGCAACACTTAATAAATCTAGACTGAGAAGTAGCTAGGGCGGGTGCAGCTAAAACTCTAACTCTGGCACAACCTGAATGGATGGGAATTAGAACTAATAAAAGGGACTAAAGCAAGTCATATGGTGAGTAGTTATTCTTCTCCAACCAATATCTTACCAATGGTTTATATGGGGAACTTCTTTTCTCAGTCCTATTGACTTCAGCCTTCCTTTCAGCTTCAGATTGTGCATCTTCAGATACCATTGAAAGTGGATACATACAAGTTCAAACATTAGATATGTGGGTAAAATAATATTAACACGGTCGTAGGTATAGTCGTATGAGGTCTGCAGCCTGGCAATTACTACTTTGCCAATATAATTATGGTGAGATCATATAGTAACATGTGGATATGAAGATCCAGGTGTATATGTAAATATGGTGAGATCATATATATGAACTAGTTAGATATGGGAATGTATGTGAGAACAAGTTCTCTACGTCGAGATCATATAGATTTCTGGGACTGGGCATGGACAAGTTCTTTGTAGTGGATTCAGTTAATGGCAATGGCAATGACTACTTCTCCATTCCATTCCATGCTACATTGCTCTCAAGCAAGTAGCCTAGTCAAGTAGGTCCAACTAAGTGGAGTAGTCGGAGATACAGATCCTTCATATGGACATGTAGTAACACGTAGAGTGGATATGGCTGCAATGAGGTAAGTTTCATTACAATGACATATTTTAATGGAAATGACTTGTCCATGTCGATATCAGATTAACTACTAGAAATATAGTAGATCTAATATATGAACACTTATCTATGGAAATATACTATATGAACATTGGTCAAGTACTTCATGGCTATGAAGATCCAAGTGTCAGCATCTCCTTGGCAATCCAAAGATTCAACATCTTGTATGCAACATAGTATATGAACACATAGATATGGGGCCATATTATATATGAACATTGTTTCAAGAAAAACAT
>ML782989.1:399961-436627 GCA_009831015.1 Picea engelmannii
ATATATATATATATATATATATATTCCCCGTACCTTTCATTACCAAATTTACCATCATAGCTGGGCCAATACCTTTCAGCGACCACGCCACCTTTGCACTCGTGAGTTTCCCATATTTATAGGTCTGCGGTAGGTCTTTCCCTTCATAGGTATAAGAATCACTTATCATACCTTCCACCTCACCCTAACCCAAAGATGGAGTATTTCTCTCTTTGTCTCTTCCTCATACCTTTTACATCTAGCCGCTCCCTCCGGCCATACGGTTCTCTATTTGTTTCAAACCCCGCCAAATGAAACATGGATTATTCCCTCCTCTCCTCATTCGATGGACCCCGCCCCACCCTCACGCACATAGACAAATCAAGCAAGCAAGCTCAAGAAACCCACCAGCCCCCATCTAGCCATCCAGCCGGGGTTTCGTAAAGCAAGCCTCAAAGCCGACAATGTGAATCAAGCCTCCTTGCAAGCCAGCCGCTAGCCATAATCAATCTAGCAACCAACTATTAGCAATCAATTTTCCAAGTAATCAGGCCTGGTCCAGTGTAGCACCTACCGGGAATCAACGGAGCAGTAGGGAATTAATCGAAACTCGTTCGCGAGGGACAACCTCCTTTAGTGGGATAATATTCTCTGAGGAGAAGATCGGTAAAACTGTTTCGAAATATTTGATAGGGGATTATAACGAAGAGGGAAAGATCGGTCCTCCACTAGGGATCAATCTTTCGAGTAGGGCAGATAAAGTGAAAAGGAAGAACAATTAAGGATAGAGAGTGAGGCTCTAAGTACTTTCCTTTGCTAGGGGTTAATCTGCTTCTACCTCTTGGGCTAGTTGACCACGCCACCTTTTTGTATTGAAATTACCATATATCGAGGTATGGTACTGCTGGTCTTGCTTAGTAGCAACTGGTAAATTCTCCCTTGTGAATCTGGCCAATTAACGTCAATGAAGGTCAGTAGAGCGTTGCATTTGAACGAGTCATCTCTCTAGAATCGCATATCTGTCTCTTACGCTTCTAGATCGACTGCTACTGGGTAAGAGGCATAACCACAGGTAGCAATATATTATTCTATTGATACTTGCCTACTCTCTGTGCGGGTATAAACTCACCTATAGAGGCAAGGGAATCTAAAGGATCCAAGGGCAGCTGAAGTACCACCAGTGTATAAACCAGTCATTTTGATACGGCACCTTTTCACTCTTGAAATTACCACTTTCCACATATTTCTTGGCTATCCCCTAAAAGCAGGTTACGAAGCGGGTGACTTCAAAGGGTGAGCATGGGAGGTTGCATTAAATAGCGATAAATGTATATGAAAAGGAAAAATTAGACGCTTTTTAAGATTAGCATCTGTCTGCTCTCCTTAAACTGAAATAAACTTCAATCTTATAGTTTGATGGTATATTTTTTTCTTTGCCCTCATGGGATGACTTCTGGAATGGAGCCAAAGCTGGTATTCTTTTCAGTGCTAGTTCCTTATTAAATTATCCCGGTGAGAGGGGGCAGTCAATCTTCTGCAATCCTTCCTCCTTATGCAAAGCTAGCACATGATAAAAGCTTGGATTCAAAATCTAACCTGGACATCAAAGTATTAGAAATCCATTTTTCTTATTGAAGGTGCCTTAGGAGTCTAGGGTTGAGTGGAACTGTTGATAGAAGGTGATGAAAATGGCAATTTAGATGGTTTTTAATATCTGCCAAAGATATCTTCCTTTTGTTCAGTCTTCACTTGAGTTGTTGATAGATTATTTGAAAGCTAGTGTAAGGAAAGAGATATCCAGTGTTGCAGGCCTACCTGCCTGCAAAACACCTTATCTATGATGGAAAGATGAAGGAAGAATATCGATGAAGAGAGGTAGATTGGATTCTAATAAACGCGACGGTAAAGGTTGGAAGGTTTGGTAGGAGAGACTTGAGTGAGACACAATAAAACATAAGATCAGGACCTACACTTCCATTCTGGTGTATGGTACATGTTTCTTTGTAGGTTTATCCGCCTGTTTCCTGTAGACCTAGGGGGGAAGGATGTATAACTTTTTGATAGGCGAAGGGGGGTGCATTGGTGACCGTAACATCTTGAATTTCCTTTTATACCTATTTGATTGTAGGTGTTGGTTGCATGCACAACATAAGAATTTAGTGCTTCCTCGTTGCTTGTAATTTGTCATCCTTCCTGTTGTTGTATCAATTCCTTCCCCTCACCCCCTTCGGTCGGCTTTCGCAGGCTTGCCCGCCTTTGCTGCATCATCGTAGTTGAGATGAGAGGAGAGAGGGTGCTAGATTGGGATGTGGATTGCGAAGCCATAGGGTCCTGATTTATGCTAGTAGGGTTCTTTCCTTATTTGCTCAAGTGGCGGGTTTATGGGAAGGAAGTTGGGCAAATAGTGACTAGTGGGTGAACCATTCACTGCATGCACATACTAGACTGGTGAAATAAACTAGTAGTAGTGGCATTAGTAGCTTTCTTCCTCCTTCCTTTTCTTTGAATGAGCTTATCACCACGAGGAAGGAAAGAGCCCTAGGTAGGTTAAAATCATTAGCCCAAAAAGATTATGTTTATGATTTCATTGTGTGTAAGCCTCCCTCGTAAAGACCAGTATGGTGCAGGTTATATATTGGAAGGAAATATTTAGAATGGAGTGGAGTGGAGTGAAGCGATGATAATTGCGACATAGGGAAGAAGAGAGCCGTAGGGTAGCTAACTGGTAAGGAGGTGACATGCATGGGAGTAAGCGGACAGATAGTGATCCCTATTGGTAAGCATGTGGAAAAAGGGGTGATAACAACTGTAAGGGTGAGTGAGTGAGAGGGTAACATAGGGGAGATCATCATTTCTTTATAAATGATATAACGGTGGCTAGCTATGTATTCCTTTTCTTTTTGAAGCCATACAAAACAAAAATATTGCATATATCATAGATAACATAGAAATTACCCAATCAAATCCTTATTTCCATTAATGTTGGTTGGGGTTAATTAGGATGTGAAATGATATACAAAAGCATCGTTGATTGATTCGATATAAAGTGAAAGTGGAGCGAAGCAATAATATCATATATAATGAAACACTACAATTTCCAAAGGCTAGCCAAAGTGAGGTTAGCTCAATGTGAGGCTAGTCAATGAGAAACTGAAGCGATAATAACATATAAAAAGAAAACACAGTGATTCCCTAATGCCAGTAAAAGTATGAGGCCCAGTATGAGCACAAAATATCATATGTAAGAAAGTGACCAAAACTTCTAGTCAGAATGTGAAATTGAACCATGTCCTTTCTATCAAACTCCTAGCGGGTGTAAGAGAGGTGGGTACGGGACTAAGTCCACTACTCCTCTGACTGGACATATACTCCTCTTCGGTCAACGCGGTCTTCAGTCAATAAGAAAGTATGGTTGTTACGGTGGTTCTTACCCCATGACCCAAAGCTATCTTATCACAAACCTGTATCCCGAAGCTATCTTATCAAACGACCTTATCACAAAAAAGTAATATTTTTTATCCCAATTTCTTATCATGACGAACAACTACCAGTCAAAATATATGACTAACAATACTCATCTAATAATGTATTATAGCAACAACTTACTAATTTGAGGGTCAAATCAATCATGCTTACCTTACAAAAGAAGGTGTGATTGGTCCTTACTTACCTTAGCTGGGGTCCTGACCTTACACTCTTCAAAAGGAAGATAAGTATGAAAGGTAAGTGGAAGACCTGTACAAATGTAAGTGTTGAACCTACAAAATGCACTACACTCAAGCACATAAGTGACACACTCACAAACATATATGGCACAGCTAATATAAGAAATGCACCAATTCATATAAGTGACATCATCATACATAAGCGATGTCTCGATGCACATAAGTGATGCCCTCATGCACACAAGCAATGTGATGTAGGAGCATTGTCAGCGAGCACGCGTAGCAGGAAAACTCAATGCTTTGGAATCCTTTCAGAATATTAAGCGATGGAGGTTACTGCAAGTCTTTTGGAGCTGATTGAAAAACGGAAGAAGATCAAACGCTTGGAAGTAGAATGACCATGAGTGATCTAGGAGTTTTCACTCCGAGTCTTGAATGTAATTGAACTAAGATAGCAGTTAGGGTTTGTTTTCGAGTAGATGAGTAGTCGGGGAGAACCCTAAGGACCCTCGGAGATAAATAGAGGTTTGGTACGCCCGACTAAGGCTGCTACGAGTTAGTAGGAATTTTCTGAATTTTTAGATGCTATTTGATCATAGCTATAGCCATTTTTTTCTTTTGGAATGAATATATGTTGTCCACAGTTTTGGTCATCGTGGTGATGTTATGATGATGGAAAATCAAGCTCTTCACTAAGAACACTTTCCTGAGAAAATTTACATTTGTCTGCTTCCAGAAATCATACTTTTAAGGGAGGTTCGCAGGCTACCTATATATTTGCCTACGAGAATGCCTGATTCTCGCAGGTTGCATTAAGCTGGAGTGCGAGGGGTTCACACTGTACCTAACTCTCGGGGTGAGAAAATCTTCCAAAAGGAGGAAAAAGATAAATTCTCGAGCCTTCTAGAAGGGAATCTTCTAGAAGGATGAGTTGGCTTTCGAATGGTTATTCAGGTGTTGGCATTCCAAATATCTTGGGATCATTTCCTATCCAAGTAACTAATCTATCTTCTCCTATATATTGAGGAGATTGCTCATGGAAAAGGTTAAGAAGAAGCAAGCTAGCAAGAGATTGATTGGAGAATTATCGAAAGCCTGTATGAAGGACTGATGCTACAGCAGCTAGAGACACCAGCAAGGTCATCAAAAGTGGTTGATTTTCTTCATGCATGAGCAAGTGTGTGTGTCAGATCTAGGAGCCATCAAAAGGAGATCTACAACATCAAGGCTCAGGTTGTAAGTTTCACTTTCAATTAATTCAATACAGTAATATGTCCCTTTCCCATAAAGATGATATCACTTTATTACATAACTCCTTGATCATATGTATAGATTAGCTATTGAATATATTGATTGGCTTTCACTTCGATTGGTTTGTATTGTTGTGATCTGAACGGCACAAGAGCATTGAAGCGAAACTTGGAACAACAGAGACCCAAGGAAAGCATTCATAAGGTATGTCCATTATCCTTGTCTCTTAGTTCATTCAATAGGCTAGATCTAGGGAAAGTGTATTATTCTGTCATGTTTTGTTCTAGATCTAGGTGGATCTAGGGAGATCAGTTTGTGTCTGCACTTATGGATTAATCCTGAAACAAAATTGGCGACTCCACTGGGGATTCGTTCCCTTTTTCTTTATGGTTTTTGAGTTTTTTTGTGGCCATTTGATCCAGTTTAATTATTCTCCTGTCTAGTCAATCTCTGAGTCATCAGGACATCCTGAGAGACCTTCTGGGTCTATAAGCCAGTTTGGATTTTGCTTACATTTTCAAAAATTTTATTATCTTCAGGAGTTCTCGCACTGTGTTCATTGACAGCCTACGAGAACCAGTCAAGTTTGCACTCTGCATATAGGGTCCAGTGCGAACACCTCACACCTTGCTTCAAGGTGGCCTGCGAGAATCCTATCTTCTCGCACTGTGTAACACTGCTTGCCTGCAAGAAAGATTTTTGAAAATTTTGAAATTGAGTTTTGATTTTTTCAACTGCTCAGATCTGTTGAATTACATCTTTTTGGCTTATTGGATCATTGATTTCTATATCTCTTGCCTTAGTTTGCTTGCTGGAACAGATTTAGGGTTTCTAGGTCTTTCTTGCCCTTGGTAGCTTGACTTTCGTTTCTTGGCTCTGCTAGGCATTTTCTTTCTCTCTGAATTCTGGAGTTGAGTGTGTCTGATTGGCTGAGAACCAGTGATTGGTAGAGAGTTAAGTGCTTGGTGTTTTCTCATTTTCTTGGCGGTTTGAAAGAACATTTTTCATTTGCATTGGGAAGACTCATTGGTTTGCTTTTTGTTTTTACTTTCATTGAAAGAGTTGATTGGGTCGTTTGTTTGAGTCTTTATGATTTGGTTTTTTTTTCTCGTTAATTAGAGTTCTTCTTGGAAAGTGAACAACAAGTTTTCTTTCAAGCTTTTGTTTTTGTCATTTCGAAAACATTGAAAAATCAAATTTTAGAGTTTATTGAAGTATTTGAAAAAGACATATAGAGATTGTTCATTGATAAATGATTGTTTGCATTGACATCTGGAAGGAAATTGTGCATTGCATTGTAGTATTTGAGTTGATTTGGAAAATTTTCTCTCTCTCCCATAGCTAGGATTCGTGGAATGAAAAGAGTCATATTTCATTATTATCCTTGCATTATTTGGGTCAGAGTCATACATCATGAGTTTCACTTCCGTTACCTTTGAGTAATCAATAGCTCTTAAAGACATTGCGTAATCTTAAAATTGATCTAGTAACTCTTTTCTAGGGCTCTTTTACACCAACATATTAGCTAGGCTAGTGCTTTGGAGTAGGAAGAGAGATACACTCTCCAAAAGCTCAAAAACACATAATAACATCTTGAGTTAGGGAGTGTTAAATTCCATTAGCAGCATATTGTCCTGGGACACCCTTTTCTAACACAAGGGTCAAGCACTAGGTCGCATTGGTGTTGGCAGAGTTACTAACCCTGCTTTGTTGACATCGGTGTAGAGATTGCACGTATTACGGGGATCACTCCGAGGTATACCCACAATTATGAGTGGAAGCCTTTGAGTTGGTTTCGGGCTAGATACCCTGCCCTTGTGTGTGGATCGGACTGACGACTATTCCCCTAGGCTGTATTGTTGTTTCTGGTGACCTTAGTGGCCTATCTCTCTAGGTTCTTACCCAAGGTGACTGTGGAGGGGAAAGTCTTCACGGTACCTGGAATTGGCATTGATCAAACTCACTCGGGCTCCTTGGACGGTATACCCACGATTATGTGTGGGAGCTTGCACCAGGGCGTAAGTGTGTTAAGCAGGTCGTCAATGTAACTTTTCCACCTTAGCCCCGCCCCTTCTCGTCTCGTTGTTGTGACGTTGGATTTCATCACCAACTAGTGGCTTCGAAATTAGAATGTATTGTTTGCTTGGTGATTGCTTCCTAGATTTTGTTTACTAGTGAGTGTTGTTTATTTCTCGAAGTTGACCCTAGGAATTTTCTCGCGGAACTTGTCACTTCTTTACAATTGCTCCCCCACGGCGTTCTCGTAGAATGCAAGGATTATCTCCAAAGCATCTGGATGATCCTCAACCTACTGGTACACCTGAGGGTTCACCCCATCAGACTGAAGTCCCTGTGGTTACTTCACCACACGGGGAAACCAGTGACGTTCCATTTGTCACCACACCGCTTCCACAAGTCGAACGAATTGATTCTCTAGGAGACTTTCGAATTACCAATACTATAGAGGACTATCACGTTCGTCGTGGTGAACGACCTTTTGGACGATTAAATCCTTCCGAAGAAATCGTTGTTACATCTTTTGAATCAACTGTTCGGCCTTCTCACGGTGTAGTAGGCCAAGATCCTTTTTGGTCTGGTAATTTCTAACGAGTTCTTTTCGGTACAGAGTCACCTCCTGTCTACGAAATCAACCCTCTTGTGTCTCCTAAGACAGAAACCACACCCGAGACTACCACTTATCGTTTTGTTCTTCCTCCCGAGATGGCCCATCTTGCGAATACGACGAGTGTCCAAACCGAGATCACTGCGACTACTCTTCCTCCTATCAATACCCAAAGAATTCTTGATGTCATCCCGACACTACCACCCGGTTACCATGCGTTGAATGCTCTATTGAATCCTCCTAATCCAACACCTCCGCAAACCCAGTTGGTTCTCAAGGTGGTCCTCCTTTTCCTAGGTATGAGGTTCCTCGTTTTATTCTGACACTCCCACCTTTTCCTTCTAGTAATCCTAATCCTAGTGGCACTATTCCGACTGTTGCACCTAACACGCAGATTCCCGTTGGTGGACAGGGTGGTACAGTTCCTTTTCCTTTTCTCGGACACAACACAGTTACTACACAACCTACGGTTGGCACACAACTTCTGGGTGGAACTATACCTACAGTAGGGGGACCAACCTCGCCTTTTGGACAAAATATACCTCCTAAATTGGCCCAGTATTGGAATCAACTTCTACAAAACTTTCCTCAAAATGTTGGGGGGTAGCAAGCTGTCCCTACCATTGGCCAACCTTATCCCAGGGTAATCAATCCTATTTGGGGTTCGGGACAGACTACTCAACCTCAGGTCCCTACTCAAACTCAAGGTCACAATCCTTGGGGTTACTATCCTATCCAGCCACCACCGAATCAACCAGGGCCTTCCCTCTATGGACAGTCCGCTTACGGTCCTACTAGTTTTCCGACAGGGCTTCCACCCCAAAGCCACCAGTATCCACAAGTAAACCGACAGTTTCATTTTCTTCCTACCTTGTATTTTCCATATTTGTCTAGGATTCTAAATGATCCTATTCGTCACTCTCCCCAATGGCCTGCTATTCTAGCTAAGCTTCCATCGGACATTCCAAAATTCGATGGCAAGGCAGGAGAGGACCCAAATAATCATGTCATGACTTTTCATTTGTGGTGTTCGTCCAACTCATTGATGGACGACTCCATTCATCTACGTCTTTTTCAACGAACGCTTACAGGTTCGGCTGCAAAGTGGTATATTGAATTGCCACGAGGTTTCTTTTTCGATTTCAACACCCTAGCTATGGCTTTTCTCACACATTACCAGTTACCGATCCATTACGATACTGGAACTGAGATTTTGACTTCTTTTAAACAAACTAAAGGTACTTACATCTCGGATCATATACACAAGTGGAGACGCCGACGACGTCTCATTAAACTTGAACTCCCTGATCAGTTACTGGCCGAATGGTTCACGAAATCCTTTGTGAACGAAATTGGAAAAGACATTGCTATGGGCAGTGTTGTTACAGAGGAGCAGGCTATCAGTCGTGCTCAGTATCTTGATCTCATTTATTCACAAACGGGAACACTTTACAACCTGCTACCTGAACTACCTCGTCCTGGTACTTCCAGCACTTCAACTACTCCAGCTGCCTCGCATGCAGCTGATGGTGTGATTGGTACTGTTCATACCCACTCACATTCCGTTTCAACTACAACCCCCAAATCCACGTCTTCTAATGTTCAAAATGCTCCGTCCTCTGCTCCTCCCACCGGTAAAACCTCTGAAGTGAACGTCGTTCAATCTACACTGACCGGTAAAAATAAATCAAAGAAAGGGAGAGGAAAGAATAAGGAGAGTAAAAATAATAATCAAAATCAACAAACCAAAACCCCTCCTGCTGAAGATCGCGATAAGCATAAGCCACGATATCCTTGCCTTATCTGTGGTGATGATCGCTACACGAAGGATTGTCCTCGACGTGCCGAGGTTAATAAGTTCCTTCAAGGGACACCAAAACCCTCTACGCCGGCAGTCTTTTCCCAACCCTTCCCGTCTCAGCAACAGGCCTCTTTGGTCATTCATGACCAACCATATACTTCTACAACATCATATGTTTTGATGTGCACCGATGATTCTAAGAACAATGACATTGCCATTGCGACTAGAGCCAAAGATTATTCTCCATCTAAGGAGAAGGTTGACGATTTACCTCCTGCATTGGTACAACCCTCTCCAACGCCTCCACCTACCAATGGTCCTCTTCATCTCGAACGACCGAGCCTTGATACAGTCCTACGACCCCCGAAAGGTGTCGTTAAGAAATCGGCATTCAATCCTCATGATCGTGCGGCCTAGAACTATAGCATTGTAGAAGATCTGGCCCAAGCACCTTCAGCGATGTCTGCCCTTGAAGTCCTTCAGTCTTGTCCTGCACAACGAAGGGCTCTATTGAAAGCTATAGGTGGAATTGATCCTACAGATACGAATTTGATAGTCTTTGACTTGGAAGACCATGTTCCAAGGTTACCCCCACAGCTTGCGTTTCAGATACAAGTTATTGTCTCAGACAAGAACATCTGCCGAATTGTTGTCGATGAGGGTGCCTCTACGTGTGTAATGTCTTTTACTTGTTGGAAAGTCATTGGCTCTCCTCCTTTAACTGAATCACAAAATACTTTGAAAGCCTTCAATGGCTCGGGTTTTAAGCCTTACGGTGTTCTTCCATCGTTGCCAGTTACTCTCGAAGGTAAGACAGACCAAGTTGAAGTGGAAGTTTTCGATGCTCCCTTAGATTATAATCTTCTTCTTGGCTGTAGTTGGGTAGATTCTATGCGCGTTGTTGTGTCAACACTTTTCCATGTAGTCTGTTTTCCCCATCAAGGAAAGATCGTTATGGTTGATCAACTTGCCTTCTTTAATTCAGATACTCACACTGGCAACGTGTCGTTTATAGCTAAAACCCCACCGGGTTACGAGAATGTTGGAGTCGGTCTTTTAAAAGACTCTTTGTTAATGGGTACTTTTCCCATACCACCACCACCCGATATTCTACGCCCGTCAGTTGCTTCGATTAATATGATCTCCATTGTTCCTCATGAGCTCCCAGTGTCTTTTGACCCTTGGATAGTCCCTGATCCAGGAGATCATCCTCGTTTCGGCGACATCATGTCGTTAAGTTCGATTGAGTCTGCTTATCACGCGATTCAATCGACAACACCTTCTACACCCTCTCCGGAGGAGTTGTCTCCTGATCCTTTCCATGTTATCTTTCCCACTGATGAGATGATCATGTCCGTCATGGTCGATACACCTTGGGACGATGGGCATCATCGTTCCATAATGTTTCTGGAACAACACACTCTCGAGAATTACCAGCGGATTTCGACTTCGTCGACCGTTGTTGTCATAACGACCGTTCCCATATCTACACATGATGTGTTTGCGGAAGGGAAACTCAACAATATTTCTCCCACGATACCCATTGATATTTCAGTTAAACCTGGGATAGTTGAAAATGTTCACATTGGAGCTTCGTGTTCTCCAGAGGAAATTGTCACCTATATTGCTTTGTTCAAAGAATTTCGTGATATCTTTGCTTGGAGTTATGAAGAGATGCCAGGTATTGACCCCGCTATTGTTGTGCATGAGATTAAAATGTACCCTGAAGCTAAACCAGTACGACAGCGCCTTCGTCCTATCCATCCACGTAAAGCGACAGCCATTAAACTCGAAGTTGAAAAACTTCTTAAAGCCGGTTTTATCTATCCTGTGGCTTTGACAGAATGGGTTTCCAACCCTGTACCGATTGATAAGAAAGGTGGTAGTATACGTGTTTGTGTTGATTATCGGGATATTAACAAAGCCTGTCCGAAAGACAACTTTCCAACCCCTTTCGTCGACCAGATCGTCGATGACTGTGCCGGCAGTGAAATCTTTTCTCTCATGGATGGATTCTCCAGCTATAATCAAATTAACATCGCTCCCGAGGACCAACATAAAACTGCTTTTATTTGTCCTTGGGGTACTTTCGCCTACAGAAAACTTCCCTTCGGTCTTAAGAACATAGGTGCAACGTTTCAACGTGCTATGTCTTATGCGTTTCATGATATCAAGCATATCGTTCAACCTTACTTGGAAGATTTGCCAGCTCATTCGTTACACCGAGTCGATCACCCTAATCATCTCCGAGCAATTTTCATCCGTTGTTGGTTCTATCGCATTCGTCTGAACCCTCATAAATTTGTCTTTTGCGTAGAGTTCGGTCGTCTTCTCAGTTTCATTGTTTCACGTCAAGGGATCCGGGTAGATCCTATTAAGGTTGAGGCGATTCTTAATCTTCCTCCTCCTTCTTCACTGCGCTAGTTACAAAGTTTGCAGGGGAAAGCAAACTTTCTTCATCGTTTCATCCCGAATTACGCCAAAACTACTCATGGTTTCACCCGACTATTAAAGAAAGATTTCGAGTTCGTTTGGGATTCAATTGCTAACAATTATTTTGAGGCCTTGAAGTTATCCCTCACCAGAGCTCTGCTTCTCTTTCCTCCAGATTATAGTCGTGATTACTTTCTGTATATTGCTGCCTCTGAGTATACCATTGGCATGGTTTTAGTTCAAGAGGATGATAACCACGATGAACATGTTATCTATTACTTGAGTAGAAGTTTATCATCAACGGAAATCAAGTACCAACACATTGAGAAACTGGCTTTGGCTGTTGTTCAAGCAGTTCAACGTTTTCGTCATTATATTCTCTCCAGAAAAACTACAGTGATTTCACATTGTAACCCCATGCAACATATATTGACATGTCAATTGCTGGGGGGCAAGTACTCCAAGTGGATTGTCATTCTCCACGAGTTCGATTTGGAATTCGATCGTGCCACGTCAAAGAAATCCTTAGTTTTTGCTGAGTTAATTTGTGATTTTCCCCACTCTGCCACGAAAAATGTAGCAGTCGATTCATTACCCGATGAATCGCTTTTCCTGATCAACACTGATGATATTTGGTATGGAGATATCATTATCTATCTTCAAACCCAAACTTTTCGTCCTGCGTTGTCTAGTAATGAACGACGTCGTATACGTTATCAGGCTCGCCAGTACATTATCCTCGGCGATACTCTTTATCGTCGAGGCATTGACTCTGTCTTTCGGCGTTGTTTGAATTTTGACGAAGCTGAGAAAGATTTGAATGAATGTCATTCTGGAGCATGTGGTGGTCATATGTCTGGGTATGCTACTGCCCAGAAGATTTTGCGTGCAGGATATTTTTGGCCTTCCTTATTCCATGAGTGCATTACTGTTGTTCAGAAGTGTCATGCCTACCAGACCTATAATCAGAAGATTCGGTCGCATCCTGCTCCCCTTCATCCTGTAGTCTCAGTAGGTCCTTTTGCAAAATGGGGCATTGATTTCATGACATGTCACCCTCACTCGGCCAGGGGGCATGATTACATTATTGTAGCTGTTGATTATTTTACAAAGTGGTCCGAGGCGATGCCAACATTCGATAATACTGGAAAGACTGCAGCGTTATTTCTTTTCAACCATGTCATAACTCGTTTTGGTGTTCCTCAGGCTATCGTTACCGATCACGGTAGTCATTTTAGGAATTCATTGATGTCTGAACTTACAGAAAACTTGGGTCTTCGTCATGATAGCTCAACACCATATTATCCACAGGCCAATGGCTAGGTCGAAGCAATCAATAAGGTTCTCATAAATATGATTCGACGGATGATAGGCATACATAAAACCAGCTGGCACATGATGTTGTTTTCAGCATTGTGGGCATATCAGACATCTGTTAAATCCGCTACAGGATTTACACCCTTTCGATTAGTTTACGGCATGGAAGCCATTCTGCCAATAGAATGTGAGATACCTTCTTTGAAGCTAGTTGTAGAACTCTTACCTAATACTTATGTTGAAGAGGAACGTCTATTGTATTTGATGTGATTAGACGAAACCCAACGTGATGCCACTTTAGTAATAGAAGCCCAAAAGAAACGCGTCAAGGCGCAATATGACAAGCATGTCAAGCCTCGTGTTTTCTCTGAAGGTGATCTTGTTCTTCTGTATGAACAGGATAAAGATGTCCTAGGAGCCGGGAAATTTGAACCTATGTGGCGTGGTCCTTACATTGTCAACAAAGTTTTGGAAAAAGGAGCGTTTGAGCTAGTTGATTACGATTGTGTACCTTTGAGTGAACCCAGGAATGTGTTGTACTTAAAGAAGTACTATGCATAAGTTATTTGTGCATGAGTACTTGTATTTTATGTATCATACTGCGTGTGTGTGTTACTTTAGTTTGTTTTTGACGTTATCTGGTCTCTACCCTTACGTGACGTTGTGTTTGATTGCCAGATGTCAGAGTATTCACTACCTTATATTGGCTTCGCTGATGGAGCTAGCCGTAGTACTCGGAACTTAGCTTCCGCTGCATGGGAAATCTATGCCCCGACAAACGAACTCATATCTCTACGAGGTATATGTATTGGCCGAGCAACCAACAACATCGCAGAGTATAGCGCCATTGTCGAATTATTGGTTGATGCTATCTCTCTTGGAATTCGTCATTTGGTTGTGAGACTTGACTCACAGCTTGTAGTACTACAACTCAGTAATGTATATTCTATTCGAAGTCCTACTTTGTTAAGGGTATATTTGCAGATTCGCCTCTTGGAACGGTATTTTGATCACATTGAATATCAGCATATTCCTAGACGTCTTAATACATTAATTGATGCTTTAGCTAATTATGTATTGGACAGGAATTTAAATCACTTATAAATCAAACACATTAAAATGTACACAATGTAAAGAAACTGGTAGAAGCCGTGTATATATATAACGATCAAAAGAGTTTGTTTTTACAAAATGTTTGTCCGAAGACCAAAATATCAAAAATTGAAGCTCCTGGCTTCTACATAATGACGTCACGGATGACGTTCATGATAACACACTAATGTCCTAGCAACTCTGCAGAGTAGTCGACCCATAGATGCAGAGACTCCCATAGTGTGACGTTGATCGCGTCGTGGAATCTCTTCTAGAGCCATATCTAGAACGTCTGCCATCAGACCCTCTAAATTCTGCTCCACCGTCATATAATCCTCGGCGTATTGTGGAACTGCTACTGCTGTCTCTCCTCGTCGCTGGATAGGAGAACTGCCAGCAGGTCGATATGGTCCGACGTCTATAATATCAACAAGTATTTGGTGTTAGTCTTCGAGTAAAACTATAAATCAAAAACATTTAAATATGATAAAAATTCAAAAACATTTAAAAACAAAAAATTTGTGTACTTCTTACCGAGATCTCCCCATTGAGCATCTTCAGGAAGTGCTAGATCCGGATCTCCTCAGAAATCCAGTACGACATATGCGTAGTCATCCACCATCAACATCTGGTTCTGCAACCAGTCAAAGAATCGCCATATTTGACGATAGGACCTGCCACATGTCGTGCCATGAGCCGACACCACCGTAACATCCTCGGATCTCTAGGACTCGAAAAATGCCACTCAGCCTGCCATCGAAGAATAGGGACCCTCTCTAAGAAGAAGGACACTAGCAAAGACCCATATCCAAACTGTTTTAACTCTCCACACCTGCACTTAGTTAGTTGTTTCTTGATACTGCACAATACCGCATCAGCCCAGTTAAATACCCGGGGCTCAGTACACTCGATGGCGTACTAGAAATAACTCTACAATGCCATATGGGGTGCAGCACTTCCAGCCATCCGAGCAATCGTAAAGAGAATGGTGCGGAGAGTCAAGTCAGTTACTCCCCAGATTGCCACTTTCCCTTTCTTTCTTTCAGCCTCGGGTACACAATATTGGTTGCAGTATTCACTCATTGTCAAACCGCCCCTTCTGCTGTCGGTCAAATTGACATAGGACCCTCGCCTGGATAAACCGGTCAAGAAATAGATGTCCTCAATGTCAATAGTCAATGTATGAGCTCCCATGATAAAAACTTGTTGGTATGGATCCCACATTCAGACTAGGTACTCCAATAATCGAACTTGGGCTCTCATGCCCGGGATACGAAAATATTTCAAGAGACCGCAATCTCTTAAATCAGCGATGGTGGGAGGGTGATTTCCGGCGTTTGTGTTATCCTCCTCGTGTTCCCGTTATCGCCACTCAAGCACCATACTTGTGGCTATTAACCTTCATAAGAGACATATGAAGATGGTTAATGATCTTAAACATGAAAAAATTCTTTCTATTGGCTAAATATTTTAAAAACTTTTTGAGTTTTGCGCTGCTCGCAGGTGACCTATTACACACAGTGCGAACTTCTCGCAGGCGGCTTAAGGCCCACCTGTGAGAATAAGTCATTCTCGCAGGTCCCGTATGAACCACCTGGGAGAATGCCTCCATGCGCATAGGATACAAAAAATTAACTTAAAACTTGACTTTTAACCAATGAAATCATAAATTTGAACCATGAAAAGATCAGGGATTAAGAACTTACCAAAATGTTGCTGACGGCTCGCCAAATGATCACCCGTAGCTCCCGGAAATCGACACTGAATGCAGAGGGTAAAATGAGGGTTTTTTTTTTTAACTCAAAGGTAAAAGTGTGAAATGAGACAGTAAATTTAGTTTTTCATTCATTTTAATTACTTTTTACTATATCAAATATGGGTTTTTTATGATTATTTATTATTTAACCCTAATCACTAATGTAAAAATGAGTGAAATGACTTGCAGGTAAAAAATTATGGATGATTATGGACAGAATTTTTCTCCGATGTGGTGTGATTTTGATTGTTTTCTATGGTTTTGACATAAAACCTCGAGTGCCTTTTATCTGTTCTTGTGCTTGTGAAAAACATAAGAACGTGATCGAGCGTCGTTTTATCTCTTTTTCGGGCTCATTGAGGTTATGCGAAAAAGGAACCCCCTTGGAGTTATCTTTAAGCTCTTTTCAGACTCTCTAAACAGGAAAAGATCGCCGAGCGACCTTGCTATTTTCACGCTCGATAAAGTATTTGAAGTATGCGTCCTTCGAGCGATAGTTTAACCCTTTTTCGGTCTCGTTGGACTATTGTACGAAAAAGGAACTGAGAGAGTTCTCTTTTAAGTGTTTTTCCAAACTCTATAATCTTGAAAAACCTTCGAGTTTACTATCTCTGGACTCGTTAAACAAACATTGACAGACCCGTAATGGGACCGAACCACTCCTTCCTAGGGTTCGTTAAAAATACTCCGAGGGACTCGTCCGAAGGATGAGCTTATATCAACAAGCATCTGTGATCCTCTTCAAGATTGCGTAAAAATAAAGAGGTACTTGCCAGAAATGGTGGGGGAAAATTTGGGAAAGGGATGTGTTTCATCTTTATATTAATTGGCAGTAAGAGTCGCTCTTGAACATGACACCCCCAATTCATCATTTGAAGCCAGTTTGGGAAATCCATTTGTCTCTCATTCGATTAGATAACAAGGTCTTTCCATGTGTCGTATTTGAGTCAATGCTGCCAAATCATTGGTCGTGTCGTTCATATGTTCAAGAGAAGTTCGTCCGAAACCTCTATTTGAGTCGGCCATCTGCAGTTATCCATTCTCTTCGTGTCAGCCTTCCCTGTGTCCAAAGTCCAATTGCCACATACTCTATTTCATTTTCAAACTCTATTACTCATTTCGTGTCATTGATGGGGGATACATCAAGGCCCTCCTGTGACGAGTTTTGTTCCGTCGACTTCAGCACATTATCCGGAATCAAGACTTAGAAATCATTCAGTACCTTAGAGCTTGCATGCCTCAATGGCAAGTTTCCTCGCTTTCGACAGTGGGTTTACATCATTGACCCCTGATCGAAAGATTTTTTCGATTGTTCGACATCAACTCATTTATTCACAGTCGATGGATTGTACTGTAGTACCTTGGGAGTCATTGACATAAATGGTGATTTCCCTTGCACTTGTTAATGGTTACGTCAATGACCGGTAATCAAGTGGTTTCTACCATGTTCGACTTCGACACATGTAATCACATGGTTAGATTCGTACTTTGGACGATGAGATTGAAGACCCTGGATATTGTCTTAAGTGATCCAGGTTACGATGCAGTATGTATGATTTGCGACACATAGATCCACTGTGTATATTTCGTGGCTATGTCGTCTTGATTGAAAATTTGTCGCATAGATCCACAGTGTTTTCCCGTGGCTATGCTATATTGTGACAACGTGAATCCACAGTGTATGATTGGTGGCCATGACCTTTGTTTATGATGTCATCAATCTATGATCTGATTATGGGAATGCCTGCCTCAGCAATTGGTATACATGATATTCTGTCGATGCTTGGATGTTTGCAGGTTTCTGATTAGATGTGCTCTTGGTTCTTAACACACACACGCAGCTTACAAAGTCTATCGATTGTCACTGGTTCCACTCTCAAACTTTAGGGGGCATTCTGTTGTCCACAATTTTGGTCATCGTGATGATGTTATGATGATGAAAAATCAAGCTCTTCACTAAGAACACTTTCCTGAGAAAAGTTACATTTGTCTGCTTCCAGAAATCATACTTTTAAGGGAGGTTCGCAGGCTACCTATATATTTTCCTGCGAGAATGCCTGATTCTCGCAGGCTGCATTAAGCTGGAGTGCGAGGGGTTCGCACTGTACCTAACTCTCAGGGTGCGAACATATTCCAAAAGGAGGAAAAAGATAAATTCTCGAGCCTTCTAGAAGGGAATCTTCTAGAAGGATGAGTTGGTTTTCGAATGGTTATTCAGGTGCTGGCATTCCAAATATCTTGGGATCATTTCCTATCCAAGTAACTAATCTATCTTCTCCTATATATTGAGCAGATTTCTCATGGAAAAGGTTAAGAAGAAGCAAGCTAGCAAGAGATTGATTGGAGAATTATTGAAATCATGTATGAAGGACTGATGCTACAACAGCTAGAGACACCAGCAAGGTCATCAAAAGTGGTTGATTTTCTTCATGCATGAGCAAGTGTGTGTGTCAGATCTAAGAGCCATCAAAAGGAGATCTACAACATCAAGGCTCAGGTTGTAAGTTTCACTTTCAATTAATTCAATACAGTAATATGTCCCTTTCCCATAAAGATGATATCACTTTATTACATAACTCCTTGATCATATGTATAGATTAGCTATTGAATATATTGATTGGCTTTCACTTCGATTGGTTTGTACTGTTGTGATCTGAATGGCACAAGAGCATTGAAGCGAAGCTTGGAACAACAGAGACCCAAGGAAGGCGTTCATAAGGTATGTCCATTATCCTTGTCTCTTAGTTCGTTCAATAGGCTAGATCTAGGGAAAGTGTATTATTCTGTCCTGTTTTGTTCTAGATCTAGGTGGATCTAGGGAGATCGGTTTGTGTCCGCACTTACGGATTAATCCTGAAACAATATAAAAGAGGAAAATTGATTCAATTGCATGTTGTCATTATTGTTTATGATTTTATTATTATGTTTCATGAACGAATGAATTGTGTTGCTGGTTATATGAACTGTGAAATGTTTGTATAATGTTCAATCGTTTTCTCTTCGATGAGCCTGTGTAAGGTGTGCACACAATCCGCAAGGAGTGCGTTGACAGAGTCTATTTCAACTCAGAAGCTCAGAATAGGTAGCACAAACTTCCCTTTGAAAAGAGTTCAAAGTGACTGTTGCAAGGCATGCATAGTTGTCCATAAGAGCCCAACTCTTGGATAAGAATCTGTTGCAAGGAGTGCACAGACCCAAAATTCGACTAAGTGTCAAAGTAACTCTGTAAAGAGTTAAAGGGACAGAAGGAGGGAGAAATCTCAAGAGAGATAGTGGGATAAATCTTCAAAGGGAGGACAGTTCTGAAGGTTTCACGAATCACCGACTAATATCCATCCAGGAGGGTGCGGGATCATCCCAGACCATTGGATCCAGGTAAAGCGCACAAGCGTTAAGTCTCTACGTGCACATAGAAGTGAGGATTCGACGAAGTCTCGAAGAGACTAGGGACCAGCCATCGTCAAGAGGGACAGGTGGTGGAAGATCCACAACTCTGGGTGAAATGCTTCGGAAGAAAGCGAGCGTAAAGGAGACTAAGGGAGTTGAAACTCCTGAAGGTCGGAGTCCCGAAGTGAACGAGAACCGTTGATTTGAGGTAGACGCGTGGCATTAGATCCAGGACTCCGAGTATGAAATACTCTGGAGGAGAGAAGAGAGTGAAAGTATCGAAGCCCCAAAGTGAATCTTGATAGTTGATCGAGAAGGGTGCCAAGGAACGTCGATCTGGTCTTGGTAGAAAGTGTCGAAGCCCTGAAGTGAATCTTGACCATTGATCAAGAAGGGTGCAAAGGACCATCGATTTGGTCTTGGTAGAAAGTGTTGAAGCCCCAAAGCAGACTAAAGCCGTTGATTTGAGGAGAACACGTGGCGGGAATCTGTGGGCTCCAGGTAAAGAACCGAAGAAATTGTGACCGTCGATCTGCAAGAGACACACGTCGACAGATTGTAGACTCTGGTTGAAAGCACTCCGAGGGAAAGTGAGTGCGCATGAATTGAAATCAATGAAGCCCAAATAGTTGAAGTGATTTGTGGCTATCAATCTATGGGAAACACACGTCAGTAGATCACGAACTTCGGATAAAAGCATTCTGGGAGAGCGTGAAGGTTGAGAATTGAAATCCCCGAATCCCAGAGTAGAAAAGCAGCTCACGACCGTTGATTCGAAAGGGCCACATGTTAACAGATCGCAGAGATATAAGAGGGCATGATCTAGAGAGAAAGAGATAGATCTCAACTGTTGATCAAGAGGTACAACCGAGATTGCAAGACCAACGGTCAAGCTTGATTGTGGGGCTAGAAGGTGATCGAGCTTTAATTTTCTTAGAGCGGGCGGCAATTGAAACCATAATAATACAAAAGGGACACGCGTCGACAGATAGTGAATTTCGGGGAGAAAAGAGGTGTGGTCTTAAACTACTTTTGGCCACTCCAAAATCACGTGTTACATGAGGCCATAGCCGAGGTCATATGAAGGAAAGGACCTAGCAAGGGGGGCTAGTGACCGTTAACTGAATTCTTCGAAGAGTCCAGGAAAGAGCTCGCAGGTTTGATAGAACGTGCACGAAGAGGAAAGGGGACCTATGTAAGACTGATTGGGGGTCTAATAAAGGCCTGAAGAGTCGATCTGACTCCTTGAATTGAACGATCATAGACCGGGAGGTTGAGCAGTCCCTAGGAGAGAAGGGGGCTCTGCATCAAGTGGTATCAGAGCTGAATTTTTTCTTGCAGACAACAAGCAAAGGAGAGGAGACAAAGGAGCTAGAAGGTGTACTTTGTGTGTGAGAGACAATCAACACAATGCCTCCGATGAGACAAGTGGAGCCACCTTTAGCCAATGGTGTTGTATAAAGAGAAATGTGAGAGCTTCATGCAATATTAGAGGCGATGGAGGCAACGTAGAGGAGGGCACCTGATGCTGGAGACATCAACGATGCAAAGAGTGAAGAAGTAGAAGTCGAAGAAGTTGCAGGGGAAAATGTTGTTGAAGAACGCTTGCTGAGAGAAGTTGTTAGATTAGGAGCTAGAGCCAAGGTAGAGGTCCCAATGTATGAAGGCAATTTGGATGTTGAAGAGCTGTTGGATTGGATAAGATCCATGGACAAATATTTCGACTATGAAGATGTCGATGAGGAGAAAAGGGTGAGACATTCTATCACCATGCTAAAAGGACACACAACATTGTGGTCGGATGAACTGTAGGCTGAGAGGAGAAGCAAGGGAAAATAGAAGATAAAGAATTGGGACAGAATGGTAGCCAAGCTAAAGGCTAAATTAATGCCCAAATATTATCAGATCAATTTGTTCAAGAAGCTACAGAACCTGAGACAGAAGGGTATGACAGTTAAACAGTACACAAAAGAGTTCTACAAGCTGAACGTAGAAACTGGACAAAGAGAGAAAGATGAAGAAAAAGTTTCCATGTGTATAAATGGCTTGAGGTATGAAATCCACGATGAGATCAACATGATGTCAGTAAGGACAGTGGAGGATGCTTATCAGTTTGCAATGAAGGCAGAGGAGAAGTTGGCCAGAAAACAAAGCCAACGAGGCATAGGTAAGAGCCCAGCCCCGAACAAAGGCAAGGGAGTTGCCCATGACAAAGCACATAAATCCAAAGACGAGACTGAGAAACCACACAGTCACTCAGAAAGAGGAGGAAGTTCCCAAGGAAGACAGGGTGGTGGGGGAAGTTATTCTAGAGGAAGAAAAAGAAGTAGATGAGGAGAAGTAAGGTGTTATGTTTGTGGAAAGACAAGGCGCATGTCTTGGGAATGTCCCAAGAAAAATAAAGAAGGAGGAGGTGAAGCTCACATTTCATAAGCACATAGAAGGAATGTTGAAGCAGAAGGAGTAGAGGATGGAATATCCCTGATGTTGAGAAAGTTTATTTTAAAACAAGAGGCAGAAGTTGAAAATCCAGTGCAGAGGAATGATCTATTCGGGACAATTTGTAAGACTAAAGACAAAGTATGCAAGGTGATAATTGACAGTGGGAGCATTGATAACTTAGTATCCACAGAGATGGTGGACAAATTGGAGCTAGAGACAACTGCACATCCAAAGCCATACAAAGTCTCATGGTTGCAGAAAGGACACCAGGTAATGGTTTGAATTTAAGATAGGAGGATATAGAGATGAAATTCTATGTGATGTAATTCCCATGGATGTATGTCATATCTTGTTGGGAAGACCCTAGCAGTTTGAAAGGAATGTCATTCATGATGGGAAGAAGAATACATACACCTTGGAGAAGAATGGTATGACACACATGTTGTTGCCAATAGAAGAAAAGAAAGTGAAAGAGGAAGCCAACACAAGCATACTGCTCATGAGCGGGAAGGAACTCATGAAAGAAGTCAAAAAAGAACATGAGATGCAATTTGATGTGGTGAGGAAACCCAGAGTTGTCCTTACAATTACTTCGATGGGTGATTTACCTAAAGAAGTTCATGAATTGTTGGATAATTTTGCTGACATAGTGGTAGATGAGTTGCCCAACTCATTGCCACCCATCAGAAGTATCATCCATCATATTGATTTGATACTAGGAGCAAGTCTGCCAAACAAAGAAAACTAACACCTCAAGAGAATGAGGAGGTAAAGAACCAAGTCCAGGAATTGTTAGACAAGGGTTTGGTCAGAGAGAGCTTGAGTCCATGCGCAGTGCCAACTGTGTTGAGTCCAAAGAAGGATGGAGGATGGAGAATGTATATAGACTCAAGAGCCATTAACAAGATCACCATCAGGTATAGATTCCCTTTTCCAAGAATGGATGATTTAATGGACTGTTTAAGTGGAGCAAATTTCTTTTATAAGATAGATTTGAAAAGTGGATATCACCAGATAAGAATGAGAGAAGGTGATGAGTGGAATACAACCTTTAAGACAAATGAAGGATTGTATGAGTGGCTTGTTATGCCATTGGTCTTAAAAAATGCCCCAATTACTTTTATGAGGTTGATGAATGAAACACTAAAAGATTTCATTGGCAAGTTCGTGGTTGTATATCTGGATGATATACTGGTCTTTAGCAAGACTAAAGAGGAGCATTTGAGACACCTAACACTAGTGATAAGGAGGCTACAGTAGGAGAAGTTGTTGATAAACCTGGAGAAGTCCTCTTTTATGAAGACATAGATTATTTACTTGGGTTTTGTGATCTCTTCAAATAAACTGAAGATGGATCCAGAGAAGGTGAAAGCAATCAAAGAATGGCCATCACCAAGGAACATGTTTGAGGTAAGAAGCTTCCATGGATTAGCAAGTTTCTATAGGAAGTTCATCGGAGATTTCAGTAGGATTTGTGCACCAATGATGGATATAGTGAAGAAGAGGCACAAGTCTTTTAAATTGACAGAGGAGGCTGAGAGGAGCTTCAATATACTGAAAGAGAAAATAACAAAACGACCAATTCTGGTCTTACCAAAATTTGGAAAGACATTTCAAGTGAGTTGTGATGCAAGTGGAGTTTCAATTGGAGCAGTTTTGAGCCAGGATAATTGACCCATTGCCTACTTCAGTGAGAAGTTGAATGAGACTAAGAGAAAATACTCCACATATGATAAGGATTTTTATGCCATAATTCAAGCCGTGAAGAAATGGAGGCATTACCTTGTTTCACAGGGATTTGTCTTGTATAGCGACAACCAAGCTTTACAATTCATAACCAGAAAGGAAAAATTGAATCAGAGGCATGCAAAGTGGATTGAGTTTAAGTAGAATTTTACTTTTGTCATAAAACATATTGTTGGGAATGCTAACAAAGTTGTTGATGCATTAAGCATGAGATGTTTGATTCTGCGGGAGTTTCGGGTGAAGACCTTGGGGTTTGAACACCTGAAGGATATGTATTTTGATGATCCATATTTCAAGGAAGCATACGATGCATGTGCAAATCATGTGCTGAGAGACAAGAGCTAGTGGATAGAGTATATCATTCAAGAGGGATTGTTGTTCAAGGGAAATCAATTGTGCATACCAAAATGCTCAATGAGGGATAACCTTTTGAAGGAAAAACATAGTGGAGGATTGGTTGGACATTTCAGCCATGATAAAACATTTTCACAGTTGAGCAGTTCATACTATTGGCCAGGTATGAGAACAAAAGTGATAAAATTTGTGAATAGATGTAGAATCTGCCAACATGTAAAGGGAAAAAGACAGAACACTAGATTATATCAACCATTGCCAATACCAGAAAGTCCTTGGGATGCAATAATCATGGATTTTGTGTTGGGACTGCGAAGAACACAAAGAGGATGTGATTCCATATTTGTGGTAGTGGACATATTTTCAAATACGACACACTTTATCCTATGCCAAAAGACTAGTGATGTGACACATGTTGCAAATTTGTTTTTCAAGGAAGTTGTGAGACTTCATGGACTACCCAGGAGCATTGTCTCAGACAGAGACACTAAGTTTGTTGGTCATTTATGGAGAATGCTATGGAAGAAGTTGGGGACAGATTTGTCCTTCAACTCAGCTTATCACCCTCAGACAGATGGATAGATTGAGGTGGTAAACAAAATTTTGGGAAACTTATTGAGGAGTCTAGTCATTGAGCATCATAATCAGTGGGATTAGATTCTGCCACAAGAAGAATTTGCTTACAATGACTCACCAAACATGAGCACTAGAAATAGCCCATTCCAAATATTGTATGGAATGCAACCAAGGGGAGTATATGAGTTGAGAGACTTGAATAGAGTGAGATCATAAGCGTTGGAGCAGAATATTTTGCTTCAGAAATGCAGAAGCTCCATAGCCAGATCAAAGGACAGTTGCAGAGCTCTTGCCAAGAGTACAAGTGCAGAGTTGATCAACATCGCATGGAACTTCAATTTGAAGTAGGAGATCATGTTCTGGCACATCTTAGGAAAGAAAGGTTCCCTAGGGGAACATACAACAAGTTAAAGATGAAGAAGATACGACCTTGTAATATCTTAAGGAAGTTTGATGCAAACGCCTATGAAATTGAGCTCCCGGATGATGTGGGCATATCACCCATATTTAACATTTCAGACCTGTACCCTTATAGGGAAGATGACACAGAGGGATTAGAAGATCAAGAGAATATTCAGTGGGAGAAACAAATGCCTATAGCAGAAAAACCATAGATGGAGAAGATTTTTGATCGAAGGATTGGAAAAAAGACCAAGAGGAAGACCTATTTTGAATATTTGGTCAAGTGGAAAGGACACCCAATAGAAGATGTCAGTTGGGAAAATGAAGCTGATATCCAGAAGCATGGAAAGTCAATGCAGGATCTCATAGAAAGGATTCCATGATTTTTTGTCCAGGGAAGTATGATGCATGTGCATCGTTAACGAGCACGTGTGGCAAGACAACTCAATGCTTTGGAATCATTTCAGAATCTTAAGCGTTGGAGGTTACTGCGAGTCTTTTGGAGCTGATTGAAAAATGAAAGAAGATCAAACGCTTGGAAGTTGAATGATCACGAGTGATCTTGGAGTTTTCACTCCGAGTCTTGAATGTAAGTGAACTATGATAGCAGTTAGGGTTTGTTTTCAAGTAGATGAGTAGTCGGGGTGAACCCTAAGGACCCTCGGAGATAAATAGAGGTTTGGTATGCCCAAATGAGGCTACTGCGAGTTAGTAGGAATTTTCTGAATTTTTAGTTGATATTTGATCATAGCTGTAGCCATTTTTTTTATTTTGGAATGAATATAACAGAGGAAAATTGATTCAATTGCATGTTGTCATTACTGTTTACGATTTTTTTATTTTGTTTCATGAACGAATGAATTGTGTTGTTGGTTATATGAATTGTGAAACATTTGTATAGGGTTCAATCGTTTTCTCTTCGATGATCTCGTGCAAGGTGTGCACACAATCCGCAAGGAGTGGGTTGACAGAGTTTGTTTCGACTCAGAAACTTGGAAGACGTAGCATGAACTTTCCCTTTTAAAAGAGTGCAAAGTGACTGTTGCAAGGCGTGCACAGTCGTCCACAAGAGGCCCAACTCTTGCATAAGAATCTGTTGCAAGGAGTGCACCGACCCAAAATTCGACTAAGTGTCTAAGTAACTCTGTAAAGAGTCAAAGGGACGGAAGGAGGGAGAAAGCTCAAGAGAGATAGCGAGAGAAATCTTCAAAGGGAGGATAGTTCTGAAGGTTTAATGAATCACCAACTAAGATCCATCTAGGAGGGAGCAGGATCATTCAAGACTGTTGGATCTGGGTAAAGCGCACGAGCGTTAAGTCTCTTCATGCACATAGAAGTGAGGATTCATCGAAGTCCCAAAGAGACCAGGGACCGTCCATCGTCAAGAGGGACAGGTGGCGGAAGATCCACAACTCCGAGTGAAATGCTCCGGTAGCAAGCAAGCGTAGAGGAGTTGAAACTCCCGAAGGTCGAAGTCCCGAAGTGAACGAGAATCATTGATTTGAGGTGGATGTGTGGTGTCAGATCCAGGACTCCGGGTACGAAATACTTTGGAGGAGAGAAGAGAGTGAAAGCGCCGAATCCCCGAAGTGAATCTCGACCATTGATCGAGAAGGGTGCCAAGGACCATCGATCTAGTCTTGGTAGAAAGTGTCGAAGCCCTGAAGTGAATATTGACCGTTGATCAAGAAGGGTGCCAAGGACCATTGATATGGTCTTGGTAGAAAGTGTCGAAGCCTCGAAGCGGACTAGAGTCATTGATTTGAGGAGAACACGTGGCGGGAATCTGTGAACTCTGGGTAAAGAACCGAAGAAATTGTGACCGTTGATCTGCAGAAGACACACATCGATAGATCATAGACTCCGGTTGAAAGCACTCTGGGGGAAGTGAGTGCGCAGGAATTGAAATCCTCGAAGCATGAATAGCCGAAGTGATTTTTGGCCATCAATCGATGGGAAACACACGTTAGTAGATTGCGAACTTCGGATAAAAGAATTATGGGAGAGCGTGAAGGTTGAGAATTGAAATCATCGAAGCTTGGAGTAGCAAAGCAACTCACGACCATTGATTCGAAATGGCCATGTGTCAACAGATCGCAGAGATATAAGAGGGCGTGATCCGGAGAGAAAGCGACAGATCTCAACCGTTGATCAAGAGGTACGACTGAGATCGCAAGACCAATGGTCAAGCATGATTGTGGGGCCAGAAGGTGATCGATCTTTAATTTTATTAGAGCAGGCCGCAATTGAAACCACGGTATTGCAAAAGGGACACGTGTCGACAGATAGTGAATTGCGAGGAGAAAAGCAGTGTGGTCTTAAACCACTTTTGGTCGCTCTGCAATCGCGTGTTACGTGAGGTCATAGCCGAGGTCATATGAAGGAAAGGACCTAGCAAGGGGGGCTAGTGACCGTTAACTAAATTCTTCGAAGAGGTCAGGAAAGAGCTCGCAGGTTTGACAGAACCTGCACGAAGAGGAAAGGGGACCTATGTAAGACTGATTGGGGGTCTAATAAAGGCCCGAAGAGTTGATCTGACTCCTTGAATTGAACGATCCTAGACCGGGAGGTCGAGCAGTCCCTAGGAGAGAAGGGGGGTCTGCATCACAATGCACCTAACATAAGAGACACACTCATGCATATAAGTGACACACTCATCGACATGAGTGATAAACCTAACATAAACAACATACTCTTGCACATGGACATAAACAATAGAGCCACACTCATAAGAGACACTACTAACATAAGTGACACAATCACATAAGGAACACACTCATACACATAAGGATGTAATCATGCATGTAACATAAGTGACAAACTTATACACATAATATGTTAACCCCTAATCTCTAATTCAAGGATCATTAACAATACAAATATTTCGAACATGTACCTCATAACCATATTTAACACATGCATGCATAACCTATTAATCTCATATAACGCATTGACTTGTAGCTCCTAATAATGTTGACTCCTAAGATATTAATCCCTAACACTTGTTATCTCCTCAAATAAATTGGTCAAAATTATTTGAGGAGGAGATAGAGAGTCATTAGAAAAAACTCTACTAAATTTTTTAGGGCTCATTTTAATAAGTTCCAGCTTGTAATTAAAGTTTGAAAAGCATTTGATTTGTTCTCTCCTTCAAAAAAATCAAAACTCAGGTTTCGGTAGCTAATGCCTTGTTCAAAAGGGCTTCTAAGCTACCGAAATCCTATCTTTTGGCAGCTAAAACGCAAAACTCGGGGCTATTTTAGCTACCGAAGGCACATAAATTCTGCGTTTTTACTAGGTTGAGTCATCATTTTAAAATGATGATTATGAGCGACTGGAGAATCATTTTGAGAAACTGGAGGGGTTTTTGTTCCTAACACGTCAGAGAACAATAACCTCTCTCATTTTTCCTACAGGTGTCACATATTGGGAGAATCGAATCCATCTCTGATCCCTAATTTTCGGATCTGAGATTTCCCTGTTTGACACATGTTTTTGAAATGTGGATCCCGGGCAAATGAAAACGAATATCAAAGAACTGAGAGAGGTTTTTTCTCACAACAAACCGATCTACAAAACCTCTCTTAGTTTTAAAAAATATGTTTTTATTAGAGATATATGGGTGAATCTTTAAGCGACATATTTCCAGAAAATTTCTGCACAGAACAGGGCAGAAAGCTATTATTTTTGCCCAGATCGGGATTGTTTGAGTTGGAATGGTTTGAAACCTCTTTAAATGGACATTTGTTGAATTATCAAGTCAGATCCAATAGATATTTTTGATGGATAAGGGAAAGAAGAGGTGTTTCAATCATTTTTGGTACCTTTTTCAAAGGCAAAAAATCAGGGTTTTTGCACACTTCAGAAAATTTGAAATTTATCCTTGGAGGATTAAATCAAATAGCCTTGGGAGGCTGGACTACACTTCATCAACACTCTACTATTCTTGAAGATCATCATATATGGATTGACCTCATCTTGAGGGTCTTTTCCTAGTTTATTGTAAATATTGTTTCACTTTCCGTATTTAGAAAATTAGATCCATTAATTTAGGATCTGAAAACTATATTGTAAAGCTATAAAGCTGAAGACAGAAGATGAACAAAGGGTTCGATTTTGGAGACTCTTTCAAACTTTGTACTCAAGCTTCTCATTTTCATATTAAGTAATACAAGCTTCTTTTGCCATTACTTGTTCAGATTCCTATCTTCTTATCTAGTATGTACTTGTACTTGAATGTTATATTCATGTTATTCACGTTTGTCTAATGCCTGATAGCTATCATCCTATCTTTGCATTGATGAGTTAGAATTGCAAGTATTGTTTACTTATTGTAATCGGCCATTCATATATGTTTATTGTATGATTCTGCTGGTATAGTAAGGATTCTCCACACATCCACTTATTTACAAACTCTCTGAACAGTAGTCGTTGAAAGCCTTGTCAATCTAAGTGTGTTTATGCATGTCTTGAGTGAGTGAGGTTTGATTTAGTCATCTGACTTGATCCATTTGAGTGAATCATTGAGATATTAGTTAAGTTACCAGGCATCTCTGAGATACAACCTAAGAGAGTTTCTTGGAGTGATAACAAATTGGCGTCGTTTCCGGGGAGAGGAGATTGAAGCTCAGCTTCCTTGGGACATGACATAGATCCAGCTTTGATGATAGACAAAGCCTGGACATTTACTAGGTTGTAATTTTCTATCTGGCGACTCCACGATTAAAGACTTCACTGGGGAGGATCCAGTTGTTAGAAGATGAAGGAGTTGAATTTCAAATCCAAGTATCAGTTTATGATTCTTCTTCATGAACTGTTGTTGTTCTTTATCAACTCTTTCATGCTTTTCCCTTCACATGTAAAGAGGATTATCTTCTATTTTGTTTATTCTGATGATCATCAACCCACCTTCGTATACCCATCTTTGGAGGAGGTAGATTTGCATCCTCCTTGTGTCGTTGATGTAAATTCTATATCTTTACCTCAGCCTATTCCTAAAGACGAGTTCTACATTCAGATTCCCTCTAAATCCGAGCATTCATGTAACCTTGAGGAGGTTGAACTTGTTTCAAAACCTGTCCTTATCTGAACCCCTCTTGCCAGAATTTCCGAACCTTGTCAACAACTTACCATCTCTCATGATCAGCCCATAGCCTTTCAAGTTAAGATCCATATGAATATGTTCAAACCTTTACAGCTACCCCATGTTCTTCATCCTTATCCAGATGACTGTTATGAATATCTCCCTTGGTTTTCCGGAGAGAATCAATCTTCAGCTGAGAGACACATAGACTCCTTTTTGGATTTTGTTGATCATTTTCAAATCACTCATGAAAATGTGATCATGAGATTTTTTTCAAAGTCTCCGATCAAAGATGCTGCTACATGGCTTAAGGGTCTGAAAGATGATTCTATTTGCTCCTGGATTGAGTTCTCTAATGATTTTCTGAAATATTGGGGCGAATACAAATCTTTAGATTCTCACCTTGCTGATTTCTATGCTTTGAAACGAGAGCAGGATGAAGCCTTGCCTGTTTTCAATAGAAGGTTTTACCATGTTTATCATGACATGCCTTTGGAGATCCAGCCTACAGAGACATTTTCCATCATACATTATATTATGGGTCTTCATTCAGAACTTTCCCTTCTTTTGTTAGAATGGAAGTCTCCATCCTTAACCCAGTTGTTTGAAGATGCTCAAGAGGTAGCGGAGAACATTCATGTTTCCAAAAGCTTCCGAGGTCAAGAATTCTTTGAAAATATACAAGCATATGAGCAAGCAGAATGTCAGTATACTTCAGATTCTGAGCAGGAGAGTAATGAGCTTGAAATAGTTTTGGAACAGCAACGAGCATATGGGTTCATTTCAGATTCAGGTCAGAGCTTTTCAATATTTGTTGAGTCCTCCAGAGATGGGTATGCTTGTGAAGTTTACGATCAATTTGTAAATCAAGAAGAGCCTATGAAGACTGAGGATTGCATAAGAGATTACATGTTCTTAGCTTATATTTCTTCATGTGATGAAAATCATGTTTTGTTATCCTCTTGTGAGCATTATTCTGATGAGGAAATTGTAGTTTTTGATGATTACAAGTTAGTCTCAAGAGAACCAGAAGATGATCTGTCTTCTTTTAGAGAAATAGTCATGGCCCAGCAAGTGTCTGCCATAGAGGAGAAGCATGTTTCTTATCTTCTTTTCAAGGATCCAGTGGCAGCCTTCATGGATTCATACTTTTCAGAGAACCTAAAGATTTCAGATTTCCTTAGCTTGCCATTGTTTATGGGTAATTATGGTTTCATGAATGAGTTCTTATCACTATTGTTGCATGTCAAACTTCATCTATTGATCAGTGATAAAGATGAAATTATTTCAGTATTAAAATTTCTTGGATGGTTGTTATGGAAATCAGTGTTCACTTAACCAATTGCAGAACTGGTTAGAGTAGAGTACGGTAGGAAATAAGCTCACTGCCCGAGCATTTCTTTTCTCCATTTGGAAACAAATGTAGAAGTTACTGTATGAGAATAAAGGCAGCCTTGAAGATATACAGAGATCATCTATACAAGTCATGAAATATTTTCAGAAAAAAAGGTGAATGGTTGACTCCATTCCCAATGGAATGTTGACTCCATGCCCAATGAAATGCTGACTCCATGCCCAATGAAATGCTGAAGACGAAGTTACGGATTTTATTTTTCCAGGAAAGGCATCAAATTTGCGGTCCTTGAAACCTCACAGGGAGGCTTTCATCCCCAATAAGAGCCAGATGTTATCTCCTCAAATAATTTGGTCAAAATTATTTGAGGAGGAGATAGAGAGTCATTAGAAAAAACTCTACTAAATTTTTTAGGGCTCATTTTAATAAGTTCCAGCTTGTAATTAAAGTTTGAAAAGAATTTGATTTGTTCTCTCCTTCAAAAAAATGAAAAATCAGGTTTCGGTAGCTAATGCCTTGTTCAAAATGGCTTCTAAGCTACCGAAATCCTAGCTTTTGGCAGCTAAAATGCGAAACTCGGGGTTATTTTAGCTACCGAAAGCACAAAAATTCTGCGTTTTTACTAGTTTGAGTCATCATTTAAAAATGATGTTTCTGAGCGACTGGAGAATCATTTTGAGAAACTGGAGGAGGTTTTTGTTCCTAACACATCAGAGAACAATAACCTCTCTCATTTTTCCTACCGGTGTCACATATTGGGAGAATCGAATCCATCTCTGATCCCTAATTTTCGGATCTGAGATATCCCTGTTTGACACATGTTTTTGAAATGCGTATCCCGGGCAAATGAAAATGAATATCGAAGAACTGAGAGAGGTTTTTTCTTAAAACAAACTTATATACAAAAACCTCTCTTAGTTTTAAAAAATGTTTTTTTATTAGAGATATATGGGTGAGTCTTTAAGCGACATATTTCCAGAAAATTTCTGCACAGAACAGGGCAGAAAGCTATTATTTTTGCCCAGATCGGGATTGTTTGAGTTGGAATGGTTTGAAACCTCTTTGAATGGACATTTTTTGAATTATCAAGTCAGATCCAATAGCTATTTTTGATGGATAAGGGAAATAAGAGGTGTTTCAATCATTTTTGGTACCTTTTTCAAAGGCAGAAAATCAGGGTTTTTGCACACTTCAACAAATTCAAAATTTATCCTTGGAGGATTAAATCAAACAGCCTTGGGAGGTTGGACTGCACTTCATCAGCACTATACTACTCTTGAAGATCATCATATATGGATTGACCTCATCTTGAGGGTCTTTTCCTAGTTTATTGTAGATATTGTTTCACTTTCCGTATTTAGAAAATTAGATCCATTAATTTAGGATCTGAAAACTGTATTGTAAAGCTATAAAGCTGAAGACAGAAGATGAACAAAGGGTTCGATTTTGGAGACTCTTTCAGACTTTGTACTCAAGCTTCTCATTTTCATATTAAGTAATACAAGCTTCTTTTGCCATTACTTGTTCAGATTCCTATCTTCCTGTCTAGTCTGTACTTGTACTTGAATGTTATATTCATGTTATTCATGTTTGTCTAATGCCTGATAGCTGTCATCCTATCTTTGCATTGACGAGTTAGAATTGCAAGTTTTGTTTACTTATTGTAATCGACCATTCATATATGTTTATTGTATGATTCTGCTGGTATAGTAAGGATTCTCCACACATCCACTTATTTACAAACTCTCTGAACAGTAGTAGTTGAAAGCCTTGTCAATCTAAGTGTGTTTGTGCATGTCTTGAGTGAGTGAGGTTTGATTTAGTCATCTGACTTGATCCATTTGAGTGAATCATTGAGATATTAGTTAAGTTACCAGGAATCTCTCAGATACAACCTAAGATAGTTTCTTGGAGTGATAACACACCTAATGGTTGAACCTCAAACCATGCATGCCTAACCTACTATACAATACCCCCCAATGTTCAATGCACTAACCTCTATAAACCGCTATTTTTTTTATCCCTATCATACTAACCCTTAATCTATGCAAGCCTAACTTATTAACCCCTAAACCCTAACCTCTAATACCTAATGCATGACCAACTAATAGCCCATAAGTACTAACTCATGGATGCATAGCCCCTTACCTATAAACCCACCATGGTACATGTGGAGTGTCTAAATATGGAGGGCTATTTTGGTATGAATAATCTGTGTAATACAATGGAGCATTAAATGTGAAAGTCAATTTTGCAACCTTTTGACTTCCACAAATATCTCTATGCAAATGAAAGAGATTAAGATCATTAAGAGGGACTGCAAGCACTAAGGTATTATGAACTCATAATTTTAATGGAACTCCATAAAACATTGAGCAATGTAATGAGTGGAGAAGTTGCTAGAATATTTAGTCTTAGATGAAGTAAGAGTCATAGTGGGGAGGCTAAGAGTTAGATGAAGCAGGAGTCATAGTGGTCCATCTAATTGAGAAGGCTAAGAGTAGAGGCTTAATAGATAGATCTTGATATGCAAATTGTAGAACTTTGGATGTGAATCAATTCAAAGTTTACCGGTGATCGTTGGTAATTTTTTGAAAATCTATAGGTGCCTTGGTGGAGAGGCTATTTATAATATGTTTTGGTTATGGAGGGTGATATATACTCGTGAAGGACGAGTAGCTCAAATTTTCAATCAACACAAAGATTCATATGGAACCTAAATCAATAAGGTCATGGAAAGATTAATTGATTAGAGCTCAAGTTTGTTAAACCCCTTTCGTATTAATATTGAGATCTAAAATTTCTTGTACTTTTATGAAAACAATCAACCTAACCCGATGTTGTGTGAGAATGTAAAATTGATTATTATATTTGAAACAATAAACTAAATTTTCAATTTGAAGAACAATGTCATCAAGATCAAGTAAATTATCTTAGAAGAAGAACTTATACTTCCTTTTGCATAATGAAAAAACAAAATAGGAGAAACCATGTACTATAGCTAAACTCATTAGCCTTTAATGTCTACCCTTTGTAGTGGCAGTCTAAACCTATGTGCTTCTAATAGAAAATAATCGACAACAATATCCTCTTTCACCTCATGACCATCAACATCCTTCAAAGATTCAATGCCAAAATAGCGATACTTCGTACTATAACAAAATTGGTACTCATCATCCATAGATTCCTCATGTAACTCAGTATTTATTTTTCCTTTCACCTCATAAGAATGTCTCTTATAATCCAACAATAAAATCACACATTCACTCCCAATCATACTCAATTAACATTCTATCTCACTATCCCTAACCCTAACCTATTAACATCCCCCATGCGTGCTACCTATGACCCAAGATTTCTTCCTTGGAACATGTATTAGGCCATGATAACTATCCCTAGTGCATAAAACCTTGAAATGGATATCATATTGAACTCGTGAGACAAATATTCCCTATTCAAGGCACATGTGATGGTATGGGGGCTTGTTACCCTCTCTCACCTAGGGGTAAATACAAGAGATCATGTCTCACGACCCACATTGAAGATAATGATCTTGATGATCAATATTGCACAACTCAGTCCATTTCACTTGATCAACATGATCAATCTGACGATGATGGTTAAACACAAATGACGTACTCTTAGTCAGTGTTTCATATAAAGTTTCATATTTAATGCACTAGGCACCTAGGTGAGGATCATGGGTTGAATTCAAATAATGGATCATGACTGCTTGTAAGTTATGTTTGTTGCCTTGTTTCACCTTAGTGGCCATCTTATGTGTTCTAGTCCAGTGTGGCGGAGCGCGAAGGTGTATTCTAGAGACCGCAGAAGTATGAAAAGATATACCTTAGACCTGCGAAGAAATGATTGGAAATTCATTTAAGTATAGGTGAAAAATGAGTGTGTTAGAACATGAAGGTGAATTCAGGAGGCCACGGAGATATGGAAATATATGCCTTAGACTCGCGGTGAAACCATCAAGATAACAAATCGATGACTAAGGCTAATCAGAGATCTAATCAAACGGTGGTTGTAAGCTAAAGGAATGAACTATGTGAGAACTAGATCAATGGTCGAGATTAATCTTAGGCTCGGATCGAACAACTTCTATGCGCCATGGTTGCATTGTGTGTTCTTGAGGACACTTAAGTAGATCGATGGTTATGACTGAATGGATGTATAGATTGGATGATGGATGTGCGTTGTGGTTACACGTGGTCCTGATATGCTAAGAAGATTGATGATCAAGATCAAATCAAGGATAGATTGGATGATTGTTGAACGTTGAGGATGCATTATGTGTTTTGGTGGACAATGAAATAGATCAATGGTTGAGATTGAATCTTAACATGATCCAACGACTGTTGAGGGTCAAGATGTATGTTATGTCAAGTAAATAGATGGCATGCGATAGAAGGAGATTGGGACTAGTTTTCTTGGAAGTATTTTGATAGCTCGATTTGAAGGAAAGAAGAGGACTTGGGGCATACCTGTTAAGAATGATTTCCTTATGTAAGTGGACAAATTTGTGGAGGTAGGTAGTGCAGAAATAACGATTCCATGTTTGTTTTATGAACGAGTCAGGAGTGGGAGATGTGGATTGTGACTACAGAAGCTCTGAAGAAAGGATTTCAAAAAACAAAAAAGATAAAGTAAGGGTGGCAGGGTGGTGCTAGGGAGAGAATTGGTGTCCTCATCTTCTTAATAGGTTGGTGCATGGAGATTGGTGTCTGCAAATGGTGAGTAGGTGCTTATAGTGAGGATTTGTGTCCTCAACATATTAATAGGTGGGTGCTTGTCAGATTGAGTTGTAAGTGGGTGCTTACTGCAGGGACTGGTGTCCCTCATAGGTTGGAGTCTATAAAGAATGTAATTCTCGTTTAATATGAGAAACTCTTTTCGTGGTTTTCTCCCTTATTGGGTTTCCACGTAAAATAATCTTTGTACTCTAACTTTGTGTCAATATTTTTTGACATGGTTAATTCTCTGCATTGCTTATGATTGATTATATGTTGATTAATTAAATGGCAACAAGAAAAAGTGGTTAAAATCTATTCAATATTGATTCACCCCCTCTCAGTATTGGTGTATATTCCAAAAATGACTTGGTACTTGATGGTGATGAGACATAACCCTTGGGAAAGAGACATGACTTTTGATGTTGCTTACATTTTTAATGGAGAGATGTGTCCTTTGAAGGCACCTTTTCAGTTGCAATATTTCCCCATCAAAATCAACAAGTAATGATATTAGATGAAATTAACAAGTAGATACTTATCCAATATTTAAACAACGATTTTGATGGTTAAAAGGGATGAATAATGAAATTTATCAGTAATATATAATAGCCCCAAAGGTTGTAGCAAACTTTTACTATAGCAACAAGAATTCACTGTTAAATT
>ML782989.1:563569-578490 GCA_009831015.1 Picea engelmannii
TAAAATGTTTACTATGTGGGAAAATTGATTTGTTGGAACAAAACATCACCCGGATTTGTCACTTTCGAGTATATTTAATTGTGAAGAAAAAACAAATTACAAGAGAAGGTTATGGTGTGTGTTGTTTGTCTTTTTCTTTCAATCATATCATGTTAGAGACAATACTTCTTGTACAGTGAGAACAACACTTAATCATTCTTTGGTTGYTGTTCATGGATTGATTATAGACATTATAACCCAGGTTATGAACTGAGTACTTTCTGGCTGTTTTCAATTGTTGTTCATTGCTTATCTTGAAGGACAAATTCAATATAATTGTTGATATTTTTCTGTCTGTATGGTTGGTTGAAGTTGACACAATTATAACTTCCTAAGAACCATCAATTTACTATCAAAATCTGCAATGTGAAGTGGTTAGGCCTCAAGTAAATGTGCCAACTAGTGGATCTATAAAACTAGGTATTGATCCATAATTACAAGAACAAGAATAGAATTGAAATTCCACTTTAAATGTACGGTCAGATTGCAAAATGTTCCAGCTTTGAATAACTTTTAGATCTATGCCGCCCTGAACATGTACGGTGCAAAGGAAAATATAGAAGACTGAAGATTTAAATTTTTTCTTTAACTTATACAAGCCTGTACAAATTCCGTAAATAGCATTGTATATATATACTTGCTTTCTTTTGTTGGGGTGTATGTTGTCTTATCTAGAGTAGAACTAAGAGGCAACAAGATTCATACATATAGATAGATACATATGCATATGAAGAGTTCTGAGAGTAACTGAAAATCTTTTAAGAACACCCACTCTATTCTGTGTATGAATGATTTTATAACTTTATGATTTGGCTATCTATGTTCGAATTAATTGTAACAGTATTTAAATGATACAGTTAAGAGATTTTTCACAGTGGGAAACTAAAAATCTAGGAAGAAAACTTTTGCTTTCACATTTTCAAAATGTGAAATACCAAATGCATAAAATCTGAACTAATTTTTATTGGAGAGAAATTGATAAGTAATGCAGTATTGGAAATCTTTTGTTCCCCTTTGATATTTTGGATGTTAACAAATGTTGAAGAACACACAGACTATAGGAAAGAAAACTTTATTATGTTGAAGAACACAGCAGGCCATTGGCCTGTCGTGTATGCCAGTTGGCATACACATAAGGACAATGGGCTATTGTGTATGCCAATTGGAATACACAACATCCAGGCCAATGGATGGGTTGCTGTGTATGCCAATTGGCATACACAATAGCCCAATTGGCATACAAAACAGCCAGGCCAATGGGCTGTTGTGTATCCCAATTGGCATACACAACAGGCCAATGGATGGGATGTTGTGTATGCCAATTGGCATACACAGTAGCCTATTGGCATACACAACATGCCAATTGGCATACACAGTAGCCCATTGACATGTTGTGTATGCCAATGGGTTGTTGTGTATGCCAATTGGCATACACAACATCCCATCCATTGGCCTGCCTGGTTGTTGTGTATGCCAATTGGGCTATTATGTATGCCAATTGGCATACATAGCAGCCCATTGGCCTGGCCTGTTGTGTATGCTAATTGGGTTAATGTGTATGCCAATTGGCATACACAGAAGCCCATTGGTCTGGTTGTTGTGTATGCCTCAATGGGATGTTTTTCATGCCGCAATGGGCTACTGTGTCTACCCATTGGCCTGGCCTGCTGTGTATGTCAATTGGCATACACAATAGACCAATTGGCATACACAATAACCAGACAAATGGGCTGTTGTGTATCCCAATTGGAATACACAACATGCCAATGGATGGGATGTTGTGTATGCCAAGTGGCATACACAAATTGCCAATTGACATACACAACATTCCACCCATTGGCCAATTGTGTATGCTAATTGGGATACAGTGTATGCCAATTGGCATGTTGTGTATGCCAATGAGCTGCTGTGTATGCCAATTGGCATACATCCCATCCCATCTATTGGCTTGTTGTATATGCCAATTGGCATACACAACAACCAATTGGCCTAGCTGCTGTGTATGCCAATTGGCATACACAGCAGGCCAATGGATGGGATGTTGTCTATGCCAATTGGCATACACAACAACCCATTGTCCCGATGAGTATGCCAATTGGCATACACAACACGCCAATGGCCTGCTGTGTATTTCAATAATGTGACATAGGCATTGTTGAAATGTAGATTAGGTTTTATTTATATTTCAACAATGGCTATGTTACATTATTGACATACACAATAGACCATTGGCCTATTGTGTATGCCAATTGGCATACACATCAGGACACTGGGCTGCTGTGTATGCCAATTGGCATAAAAAAATCCCATTGGCCTGACTGCTGTGTATGCCAATTGGCATACACAAAAACTAGGCCAATGGGCTGTTGTGTATGCCAATTGGCATACACAATAGCCCAATTAGCATACACAACAACCGGGCCAATGGGTTGTTGTGTATGCAAATTGGTATACACAATAGGCCAATGGATGGGATGCTATGTATGCCAATTGGCATACACAACTAGCCAATGGATGGGATGGGCTGCTGTGTATTCCAATTGGCATACACAACAATGAACATGCCAATGGGTTGCTATGTATGCCAATTGGCATACACAACAATCCATTATCATACACAACATCCCATCGAGTGGCCTACTGTGGGTTGTTGTGTATGCCAAGTTGCATACAGAGAAACTCATTGGCATGTTGGTTGTTGTGTATGCCAGTTGGCATACACAACAACTCATTGTCCTGATGTGTATGCTAATTGGCATACACAACAAGCCAATGGCTTGCTGTGTATGTCAATAATGTGACATAGGCATTGTTGAAATATAAATTAGGTTTTATTTATATTTCAACAGTGGCTATGTTACATTATTGACATACACAACAGACCATTGTGTATGCCAATTGGCATACACATCAGGACAATGGGCTGCTGGTTGTTGTGTATGCCAATTGGCATACACAACAATCGGGCCAATGGGTTGTTGTGTATGCAAATTGGCATACACAATAGGCCAATGGATGGGATGCTATGTATGCCAATTGGCATACACAACTAGCCAATGGATGGGCTGGGATGTTGTGTATTCCAATTGGCATACACAACAATGAACATGCCAATGGGTTGCTATGTATGCCAATTGGCATACACAACAACCCATTAGCATACACAACATCCCATCGAGTAGCCTACTGTGTATGCCATTTGGCATACACCACAACCCATTAGCCTGGTTGCTGTGTATGAGAATGGGTTGTTGTGTATGCTAAGTTGCGTACAAAGAAACCCATTGGGATGCTGTGTATGCTAATTGGGATACACAGTAGCCAGGCCAATGGCCTATAGTGTATACCAATTGGCATACACACTAGGCCAATGGATGGATTGTTGTGTATGCTAATTGACATACACAACAGCCAGGCCAATGGGTTGTTGTGTATGCCAATTGACATACACAACATGCCAATGGGTTGCTGTGTGTGCCAATTGGCATACCCAACATGCCAATGGGCTATTGTGTGTGCTAATTGGCATACACAACATCCCATTGGCCTACTGTGTATGCCATTGTGATTGGTGTTTGAGAGGGAGGATTGTATAAGTTGAAGGGACACCAAGAACAAGCTCTTGTACACAATAGTGTTAGTTCTAGTGAACTATGGAATCGAAGGCTTGATCACTTGAACTATAAAGAATTACCAGTTTTGAGAAAATGGTTACAGGTCTACCAAAATTCTAGATAGACCATGACAGAGTATGCAAAGGTTGTGTACTTGGAAAGAATGTCAAGGGAAGCTTTAAAATAAGTGATATTAGATCCAAATGTATTTTGGACATCATACGCTATGATGTATGCAGACAGATGTTGGTTCCATCACTTGGAAACTTTGCACACTATGTGTTGTTCATATACGACTATTCCAGGAAGACATGGATCTACTTCTTGAAAACAAAAGATGAAGTCTTTAACAAGTTTGAAGAGTTCAATGCCTTAGTTGGGAATCTCTCTGAGAGGAAGATTAAAGTTTTGATATATGACAATGGAGGTGAGTACACCTCAAAGGAATTTAAAGACTTTCCAAGAGGCAGGGATTGAGAGGGATATTACAACTCCCTACAACCCCCAACATAATGGGGTTTTATAAAGAAAGAATAAATCCATCATAGAAGTAGGAAAATCTATGATACATGACCAGGGCCTACCCATGCACTTATGGGCAGAAGCATCCAGTACAACTATATACGTGAAGAACATAAGCCTTCATAATATATTGGCGAACAAGACACCTGAAGAGGTGTTCACCGAAAAGAAGCCAAAATTCAGTCACTTGAGGATTTTTGGTTGTCCAATATTTATGCATTTTTCAAAGGAAAAGAGAATGAAATTAGAACCTTCAGGAAACAAGGGCACATTCGTTGGATACAGTGAGACCTCGAAGGCCTATAGAATTTACATTCCAGGGAAGAGACAGATCGAGATCAGTTGGGATGTAAAATTTGATGAAGATGAAGCCTTCAAAAGATCAAGGGAATCTCACATGGATGAGGACCAAATAGAGCAAGAGGCTCCCAAAGATGTAGTCATGGTAGACTCTACACCTGAAGAAACCATCCCAAAAGTCCATAATGATACGGTAGAGTCAAAAATACCTGTAGATCTATCTGAAGAAGATGTGGCTACCAGGAAGATACCAACTTGGCTTCAGAACACATTGCGGGAAGCTGAAGGACATGTAGCTCCCAAAGGATCTTTTAGAGAGAGAAAGAGACCACAAAAGTTTCCCATCTATGTGGCACTAATGAGCAACATCATTGATTCATAACCTTCCACTTTTGAAGAAGCCGCTGAGAAGCTAGAATGGAAGGATGCCATGATGGAGGAGTATCAGTCCATCATGAAGAATGATGTATGGGAGGTCATTCTGAGACTAGAAGGGAAGTCAATTGTGACTTCCAAATAGATCTACAAGATCAAGCATACCGTAGCTGACAACATAGAGAAGTACAAGGCAAGGTTTGTGACTAGAGGGTTCTCCCAAAAAGAGGGAGAAGACTATGATGAAACTTTTGTTCCTGTAGCAAAATACACTTCCATTAGATCAATCATTGCGATTGCTTTCGCAATGGGATGAAAATTACACTAGATGGATGTCAAGTTTTCTTTCTTGAATGGTGTAATAGAATAAGAAGTATACATAGAACATCCACAAGGATTCATGATACATGGGAAGGAGTCCCATGTGTGCAGACTGAAGAAGGCCTTGTATGGACTGGAACAGGAACCCAGGGCATGGTATGCGAGGATAGATGGATATTTGATGAGATTGAGATTTACCAAGAGTGAGGTAGATCCTAACCTCTGCTATAAGGTTGAGGATGGATGCCCATTGATATTGGTTCTATATGTATATGATCTATTTCTGACGGGGAACGAGAAGCTCATTGATGGGTGTAAGAGGGAGTTCGCTTCAAAGTTTGAGATGAAGGATCTAGGTCTGATGAATTACTTTTTAGGATTGGAGGTATGGTAGAGATCAGATGAGATTTTTCTTAGCCAAGGAAAATATATTGTTAAGATCCTGAAGAAATTCAGGTTGATGGACTGCAAGTCCATGACCACACTTATGACGATAAATCTAAAACTCTTGAGTGACAAATCTTCATATTTGGTGAATCCAACGATGTACAAACAGTTGATTGGATCCTTAATGTACCTAGTTAACACCAGGCCAGACATATGCTTTGTAGTGAATACTTTGAGTCAACACATGGTTTAACCTAGACAGGTACATTGGATGGAAACAAAGCATATGTTGAGGTACCTTCGTGGTACGATTATGGTGGAGATGTGAAGATGAAGGGATATACAAATTCTGACTAGGAAGGGAGTGCAGTGGATCGTAAGAGTACTTCCGGATGTTGTTTCAGTCTGGGATCATGCATGATTTCATGGTTGAGTATGAAATAGACATCAGTGGCACTCAGTACATCAAAAACAGAGTATATTGCAACAAGCATGGAAATTCGTGAAGCAATGTGGCTTCGGAAGTTGCTAGCTGGGATATTTGATCTAAAATTGGAGCTAACTTTGATACATTGTGAAAATCAAAGTTGCGTGAAGCTTACCAAGAACCCTGTATTCCATGACAGGTCTAAGCATATAGATATCAAATATCATTACATAAGAGACATGGTGCAGAGAGGAGCTGTGGATCTCTAATACATATCCACAAATGAGCAGATAGCGAACTTTCTCACCAATCCCTTGTCAAGAGTGAAGTATGAGTACATCAAGGACAATATTGGAGTGTTGCCAAATGTTCACCCTCGTTGAGAGGGAGGTGTGTTTTTTCTTCTCATGTCGACTAATCCCTATGTCCAAGGGTTCCCCAGATCAATAAAGTGAGGTGATTGAGGGGGTAATGCACTATCAGACCTGCTGAGAGAAGAAACATTAGATGTAGTCGTAAGACTATGGAAAAGACGGTTTGACTTCAGACAATAAATGTGTGATACTTCGATGGTTGTGTACCACTGGCGGAGACTGTGTGTCTCTAGATAATAGTTGTGTGATACTAAGATGGATGTGTTCCACTAGCGGAGGCTGTGACTCTGGACAGTAGTTGTGTGCTACTTCTCTGGTTGTGTACCATTGGTGGAGACTGTATGTCTTTGGACAATAGTTGTGTGCTACTTCAGTGGATGTGTTCCACTGGCGGAGGCTGTGTGACTCTGGATAGTAGTTGTGTGCTACTACAATGGATGTGTTCCACTAGCAGTGACTGTGTGTGACTGGACAATAGTTGTTTACTACTTGGTAGCAATTGTGATCTATTGGATGACATTGTAGTAGTTGTGTGCTACTAGTTGATTGTCATGGAGATCACCAGATCATTTTGATGTAGCTATGTGTTCTACCATTTGATTGTAGAGACCGTGCTTGATGTTTCGATCTACATAAGGCATTGTAGCAGCCATGTGTCTGCTAGCAGATTGTAGAGTAGTCAGTGGACTACCAGATGAAGACATCGTGAAAGATGCCTCCCTAGCTAAGAGGGAGTGTTGATGTTTTGGTAGCTGTGGGAGGATCTTTTCCTCCTAGATGACCTTTCTTAGATGTAGAGAAGATTCCAGAAGAAAGAGATCTATTGAACTGATATTGAAATACCCTAGAAGAGAGGTCGGCCCAAAAGAATAAAGTAATAATGAAAAGACACATGTCTAGAGAAGAAGTCAAACCATTCTAGTGGCCAGGAAGACTATAAATAGAGGACGTCTTGGCTCATTTGTTCACTCACTCACACTCTCCCAGCTACACATAAGCAAGGAACACATTTGGAGGAGGTGATGCAGTAGCTGCAACTGCACAATTTATTATTTCTCAGTCTTTTGGTATCTCTCTCTTGTACTCTACTCCTTGAGGAGGTGCGCTACCTTTGTATGGTGTTGTTGCTATAGCTAGGGTGGTATTTCTAGTTAAGCTAGCACTTGTGCTAGGGTTTATCTGATTAGACTTGCTTTGTGAAACAAAATCTATCTAAGAAAGGTTGCTGGGTTTTTTCCCCCATTTGGGGTTTTCCCAGGATAAATATCTTGTGTTATTTTCTATCTCTTTTTTATATTGCTACTGCTCAGTACATGATATATATATGTTAACGGTAATGAAGTAAAAGAACACTAGTAACACTAATGCTCCGTAAATAAGGAAAATCCAACAATAAAGAGTTAGAAATGACCTCCATAAGCTAGTGCATCATCATCACGTAGCCAATAACCAAAGAGAACACCATACCATAGCACAAGAGAGCAAAAAGATTGAAGGTAGCGAAAATTTCAGTCCTTAGCCTCTCACAATGGGAGAGATATGTTATGAAATGAGATTCACGTGATCTCTAGTTATATATAAACCTTAAAACATAATTTTTCCACTTATCAAGGGTAAAACATAAGATAAGGGGTCAACAACCCTTATCTTACCCCTTGCATCAAACAATTATATTTAATTTTCACTTTAACACAATTGAAGCCYTAAAAATAAGATGACGTCACCCCCTTTAGGGGATGTTTTGACGCTTTGAGTAAGTCGTTGGAGGAGAGAATGGAGTTCGTTGGGGTCAACCCATGTCTCCTCAGGTCAGAATATGCCAAGTGTCAATGTACTATAGCTCCATCACCATCAGATCCCCTCAAGTATGATGTCAAGCCCCAAAAGATGACATTTTGCCTCTCCTAGGCAAGTCGTTTGGGTAATAGGGGCTGGATAAGATCCTCCATGATGTCATGTAAGCCTCCAAAGGAATGTCTCTGTGATCTGGTGTGCGGGCCTACAACACCCAACCTGTGGGCTCCTTACCCCATGGAAGCCCAAGCTAGGCTTGTTATCCCAAAATTGGCCACCAGGCAAGGTTCTGCAAAACAAAAGGGTACACCCTCCAAAGATCTCAAGTCAAAGATATCATGACAAGTATAGACCACATCTAATAAGCAAGGCACCTAAACATGTGCATCAAAACTACCTCATCAAATTAAACAAATGCTCAAAAACCCTATACAATTGATCAAGTTTAAGTATCGGAGGGGTGTCATAAAATTCCTATTGGGTAGACCAAATCCCTAAAGTAGGGGATGTTCCCAAGGATGGCCTATCAAGGTCATGTAGTGGATGATGAGGTGGAAGGGGTTTAGACTTCATAGGTCGATGAGTTTCATGACATACACGGGCTTGTATTATCTCATTTATAGGTGCCTTTGTAGAGGGTGTGTGGCACCTTCGTTTGCAATGCACTTTTTCCAAGCCCATCTTCTTGCCATTCTTTATTTCTTTCATGTTTTAAGGAATCTAGTTGAAGGCCACTGTCCTGGCTTGGTGTCTAGATAATGGCAATGTTATTCACAAATACCTCGCGGAAATGGGAAGGTTGGCTCGTGATGAGACTTCCTTTCTCTCATTTGTGTAACTGAGAGCCACTACCCTGGCTTGGTGACCAGATGATGGTAATGTCATACCGCCAAATACCTATGATCATGATAGGCCAGCTCGTGATGAGACCTCCCATCCTCCAACTAGCCCCTTAAGCATTCATATTCTTACTTGATTTTTGTACATTTAAATGGATATGCCATAGCTTGTTTGAATGGTAGGCATACAGGGCAGACTGGAAGATGAATTACCTGTTTCAGGGTGTGGAACAGAATCTTAGTATTAACAATAAAATGTTTACTATGTGGGAAAATTGATTTGTTGGAACAAAAAATCACTTGGATTTGTCACTTTCGAGTATATTTAGTTGTGAAGAAAAAACAAATTACAAGAGAAGGTTATGGTGTGTGTTGTTTGTCTTTTTCTTTCAATCATATCATGTTACAGACAATATTTCTTGTACAATGAGAACAACACTTAATCATTCTTTGGTTGCTATTCATGGATTGATTATAGACATTATAACCCAGGTTATGAACTGAGTACTTTATGGTTGTTTTCAATTGTTGTTCATTGCTTATCTTGAAGGACAAATTCAATATAATTGTTGATATTTTTTTGTCTGTATGATCGAAGTTGACACAATTATAACTTCCTAAGAACCATCAATTTACTCCCTCCTCAAAATATGCAATGTGAAGTGGTTAGGCTTCAAGTAAATGTGCCAACCAATGGATCTATAAAACTAGGTATTGATCCATAATTACAAGAACAAGAATAGAATTGAAATTCCACTTTAAATGTATGGTCAGATTGCAAAATGTTCCAGCTTTGAATAAATTTTAGATCTATGCCGCCCTGAACATGTACGGTGCAAAGGAAAATATAGAAGACTGAAGATTTAAATTTTTTCTTTAACTTATACAAACCTGTACAAATTCTGTAAATAGCATTGTGTGTATATATATATATATATATATATATATATATATATATACTTGCTTTCTTTTGTTGGGGTGTATGTTGTCTTATCTAGAGTAGAACTAAGAGGCAACAAGATTCATACATATAGATAGATACATATGCATATGAAGAGTTCCGAGAGTATCTGAAAATCTTTTAAGAACACCACTCTGTTCTGTGTATGAATGATTTTATAACTTTATGATTTGGCTATCTATGTTCCAATTAATTGTAACAATATTTAAATGATACAATTAAGAGAAGGTGATCTCTTTCACAATGGGAAACTAAAAATCTAAAAAGAAACCTTTTGCTTTCACATTTTCAAAATGTGAAATACCAAATGCATAAAATCTTAACTAAATTTTTATTGGAGAGAAATTGATAAGTAATGCAGTATTGCAAATCTTTTGTTCCCCTTTTGTTGTGTATGCCAATTGGCATACACAATAGCCCAATTAGCATACAAAACAACCAGGCAAATGGGCTGTTGTGTATCCCAATTGGAATACACAACATGCCAATGGATGGGATATTGTGTATGCTAAGTGGCATACACAACAACCCATTGGCATACACAACATCCCACCCATTGGCCAATTGTGTATGCTAATTGGGATACAATGTATGCCAATTGGCATGTTATGTATGCCAATGGGTTGTTGTGTATGCCAATTGGCATACATAACATCCCATCCATTGGCTTGTTGTATATGCCAATTGGCATACACAACAACCCATTGGGCTATTGTATATGCCAATTGGCATACACAACATTCCATTGGCCTGGCTGTTGTGTATGCCAATTGACATACACATCAGGCCAATGGATGGGATGTTGTGTATGTCAATTGGCATACACAACAACCCATTGTCCTGACATGTATGTCAATTGGCATACAAAACAAGCCAATGGCATGTTGTGTATGTAAATAATGTAACATAGCCATTGTTGAAATATAAATTAGGTTTTATTTATATTTCAACAGTGGCTATGTTACATTATTAACATACACAACAGACCATTGGCCTATTGTGTATGCCAATTGGCATACACATCAACACAATGGGTTGCTGTGTATGCCAATTGGCATAAAAAAATCCCATTGGCCTGGCTACTATGTATGCCAATTGGCTTACACAAAAACCAGGCCAATGGGTTGTTGTGTATGCCAATTGGCATACACAACAACTGGGCCAATGGGTTGTTGTGCATGCAAATTGACATAGACAATAGGCCAATGGATGGGATGTTATGTATGCTAATTGGCATACACAACTAGCCAATGGATGGGATGGGTTGCTATGTATGGCAATGGGTTATTGTGTATGCCAATTGGCATACACAAAAATCCATTAGCATACACATCAATCCATCGAGTGGCCTACTATGTATGCCATTAGGCATACACCACAACAATTGGCATACACAAAAACCCATTAGCATACACAACAACCCATTGAGTGGCCTACTGTGTATGCCATTAGGCATACACCACAACCCATTGGTCTGGTTGTTGTGTATGCCAATTGGCATACAGAGAAACCCATTGGCATGCTGGCTATTGTGTATGCTAGTTGGCATACACAACAAGCCATTGGCATGTTGTGTATGCCAATTGGGATACACAGTAGGCAGGCCAATGGCCTATAGTGTATACCAATTGGCATACACACTAGGCCAATGGATGGGTTGTTGTGTATGCTAATTGACATACACAACAACGAGACCAATGAGCTGTTGTGTATGCCAATTGGCATTTCCAACATGCCAATGGGTTGCTGTGTGTGCCAATTGGCATACCCAACATGCCAATGGGATGCTATGTATGCCAATTGGTATACACAACATCCCATTAGCATGATGTGTAGAAACCCATAAAAATAAATGTCGTCAGTGTGTCACCTTGCCGTGGGCTTGGCTACAAAAGTAGATTGTGAGATACTTTTTCATATAGAGTGTCATTTATTTCAAATGTAGACTGGTGTTTGCTGATTGCATATCCAATTCTTCGGAAAGAGATTTTGTTTCCTCACATTGTCCTTGCCTTTAATTACTTGCTTGGTGTGTTTACACCGAGTAAAGAAGCACATGCATGGAAACTCATTGCAGATCTTTGACTTTCGGGTTTGTTTTAACTGGGTTCTGTGATTTGTTTAAAGCATACTAAGGAAAATAACACACGTGTAGGACACTCACCATAGGCTTCCAGCTTTTAGGGTATCCCCTTGATGTTGGTTTTGTTTGCATTATACATGTGATGTATTTGGAGGGAACATGGTTCACATCCTCAATAATGTAACACAAAAAAGTTCAATATGTACTTAAATTTTGAAGGATTATTTTTTTTTCTGAAATACAAATGGTTGTTATCTATGCTTGGATATTAGTTGAACTGATTAATTGATTGCTTTTAGAGGTACTCACAATGCACATTTATTGAAGTTTTAATTTGTTAATTTTGGTTCTTTACTTTTATTTTTATCTGCAAATTGCACGCAAATTGATGGCCAAATCAGGTATTGAACATAACCTTTGTTTGTGACCTTTGCATCTATTATCAATAGAACAATCTATAGGATCAATAGTTGCATATATCGCAACACATCTTCAAGAGAGCCACTTATGTATCTATAGGACACACCCCATTTTGAAGTATATTTTGGCTTCCAACCTTTAGCTCCTTATGCGATTCTAGTTGCTATCCCTACTTCATCCAAATTCTACCAACAAAAGCAACAAGGAAAATTTTCCTTTTTTGTGTAGAACTTGGCCAAGGTTTATAATAGAGTCCATCCTTCAACAAACATAGGCCAAGTACAATGTATTGCATGATCAACATTGAGTTGAACCACAAATTCATGTTGGTGAGAGAGTTTGGCTCCACATGGATAACCGGTGCTTCAAAAATCAATAGCATCACAAGATCAAGCCTGTATGGTATGGTTTGTATGGTCCTTACACACCATCACTCATAAAATAGGTATGAACACCTTAAAAGTTGGATTTAGCACCTTAACTTGCCATCCGTGATGCAGGGAAGGTCAACCAAGTTAAGTCATATGAACCCCCTCACATGTAGTAATCTGTTCCAATCACATATCCAGACAAAGTAGTCAGAATTGGAACCAATCTGTTTTTCTCCAAATTATGAACTGGTCTGGAACCAACTAAAGAATTGGTATATGTGATGCAAGGAATGCCAACCAACTTAAAATGTATGAACCCTCTCACTTGTAGTAATATGTTATGATCACATATCTGGACAAAGTAGTCAGAATTGGAACCAAACTATTTTTCCCCAAAATTATGAATTGGGCTCGAAACAATTGAATAATTGGTATTAGAACTGGTCAAAGAAGCTACCACATGGCATGATAGAGCATCGATAGACCAAATTTTGATTCATACCTCTGAAATGATGTAGAAATACCAACACAATAGTTATGATGTTGAAACATACTTATTTCTAATGTCGTTCTGACAACACTAATGTTGGTCAAAATTTATAACCAATTATAGTAGTGATTGTTGGTTCTAATTACAATTAACTAGATATTTTTAAAGAAGTGTGCTCGGTTTATATGTTTCCAAAATAATGTTTATAATGGAGGTACTAATGTGAGTGCTCAGGTGGTGAACAATGTGGTTTTTAAATATGTTTCTAATGGTGACAAAATATGGTTTTGGGGACAAGTTTCTTGATGCAAGAGAAACTAAAAAGCACGCTTCTAAGACATGAAAATAAATCACAAGCAATCCATAAGGGTTGAAGGTGCCTTCTAAATGTATTAAATGGGGGTGATAAAATCCACCAAGGCAAGTGAAGGTATGAATGAGAAATTATAGTAAACTACACCCAAGATGATGAAATACAAGGGATCTCTCACTATTTGTCTCATGTTCTCTTGCAATTCCATGAGTATGCCACTTGGTGATAAACCTATGGCTACCCGCTACAATACCTCTTTGCAAGTCATGGACAAAGGGTTACCACCCTCCCAGGTCAGGAAACACATGGATTTGAATGAGTTGGGTGACTCATGAAGATATATCACTCCAACCTAAGATTTAAAATCAACTTAGATGGCACACCCCTTGTTTGCTTATTTTTTAATTACCTTTGTGATTTGTGATTTGCGAGTGTAAATGAGTTTCATCATGTTTGCATACTAAGGATAGAAATAAAAAGGGGTATTAAAAATGCCATGAAAAAATGGATACCTAGGATATCTGGCAAAAATAAGGGGTTTTAAAATTGTACATATGTATTGGGAGGGGGGTCAACAAAAGGATTTTAGGTTTTTTTATTTTTATTTTATTTTTATTTTTCAATATTTAGTGAAATTAGGGGTATTCTTTATTATCCCACGAATGAATGTGCTGTCACAATTTCATTGAGTGAAGCCCCCGTGGCATAAATAGGTCCAAAGTGCCTCATATGATGTGATCGGTGCCTTGAGATACATGTATTGCCTCGAGAAACATGAAATTGAGAGAGTGTCTACAGAATTATCTCAAATGGCCAAAGTGTGACAAATACATATGATGGGGGTCCATGCTTAGGCACAAGATAACTATGCTTTAAATAGGTATGACAAACTTTACAACATGAGCAACACTTTTACATGACATGCAAATAAGTGAGAAGGACTGGAGGCTCCCCTAGATCATGGTTCTTATTAGATCCATCCCAAGATGCTCGCATGCCTACCCAAATCATAAATGACCAACATGGTGACACATTATTGACATTAAGGGGCAGTCAAAGCCACAAGAGCAATTGATATCTTGAAATGGGGACCAAAACCGGTCATGACCGACCACAAGGGGTGTGGAGATACCTTCTAGGCCTCTCACTGATACATAAACATCTAAGCATGGCCCAATACAATACATGAGTACAAATATAACCACACTTTTGGCTCATCCTGATTTAATGATATACATAGTCTACTCAAATGATGGATCACATACAAAGAAAAAATATAGGGTGCAATGAA
>ML782989.1:589893-603653 GCA_009831015.1 Picea engelmannii
CTTCAAGCCATGATCCTTACTCACATGCCTAATGTATTAAATGTGACACTTCATATGAAACAAGGACTAATGTACTTATGATGATGCTGGGCCACCATCTCCAAATGAACCATGTTGATCAGGTGTGATGAGCTTGTTGATTATGAGAGAGGCATTTAGAGGGCGTTGCTAGGTTGCTACATGTGAAAATATTGATTGTCATGATCATCATGATCATTTATTTCATTGCAGGCCATGAGACATGATCTCCTCTAGTTACCCCTAAGGGAGAGGGGGTAACATCTGATTCCAACATGGGGACATGTGCTCACCATAAAGTGCACGCGAACCTCATCATCTATGGTACTCCAAGACCCGCAACCTTTATCACTCTAAAAATCCTGCTACATTCTAACATGAAAACATTAGTAACAAAGGGAGGGGGATATTATCCACCCTAGTTTATTAAAATATAAAACCATGAGGGAAATATTTTTTTTTAATTTCATCAATATATGTTGAACCAACATGTTCATGCCAACTTACATGGATGCATAACAAAATAATAAATAACATCAACAAAAGAAAAATGATGCAATAAAGAAAGTACACAACATGACCTAGCAAATCCTACTCTGTAATGTACCAATTGCTTGAGATATCACAATAAACCAGAAGTACATGTTATTTTTCTTTATTCCCATCAAACTAATCTTTGATTCCAATAAAATTTTATACCCATAACAAGAACAACAACAAATTCTAAATTTGATTTATGAAACATAAATATTACTAAGCAATATAAACTTGCAATGCACAATGGAAATTAAAGAAACCAATCACACAATTTATGGAAACCATAAATACCTTGAAAACACATGTTGGAATACTGAGAAGGGGGGCCGGGGGGGAGGGGGGGTGTGAATCAGTATGAACACTTTATACCACTTTTAACCACTATATATAAAAATCAAATTTATCAACAATATTCAACAGTTTATCATCAATGTATCATCTATGATTGCATTCAATATATCATGAGCATATAATCATAAGCAACTTTACATCAACATCATCACATCAAATACACATTACACTAATATTTACGTGGAAACCCAAATGGGAGAAAACCAAGGAATGATTTCTTATATATATCAAGAATTCATTCATAGGAAGCACCAACTTCCAAATTATCCAACTACAACTAGAAGGAGGTTACAACCCCCTATTCTTAGGCTCCAACTTGAAGGAAGCTACAAATCTCTGAATTCTCTGGCTCTAACCAGAAGGAGGCTACAACCCCCTGATTCTTAGGCTCCAACCAGAAAGAAGCTCCAACTCCCTATGTTCTCTGACACCAACCGAAAGAAGGCTACAACCCCGTTTCTTTGCCCCGTCCTGCCACCCTGAAATATAAGTGTAGACCAGACTGTCACTACCACAATCATTGCCACTGTCAACTTGTCATTGTATCCAACCTATCACATAAACATGTCCAACCTGTCATTGTATCCAACCTATCACATAAACATGTCCAACATGTCACTGTCACTATCACATCAACCAACTTGTCACTGTCACTGTCACTACCACTATCACATCAACCTATAACTGATCAACTTGTCCAGCTTGTCATTGTCACCAATACTCAATTAGATCCTCTCACATGGATCACATACCAAGGACACCTTTCAACTAGATGTCCAACATCACCAACACATGCCATTACCAAGCATGTACCACGATCACCAACATACCATCACAAGATATGTGTCTCAACCATGTACCAAAGCATGTACCAAGCATCAACTGTGTACTACAACTTGTACCATAACAAATGCATCAACCATGCACCAACACTTGTACCACAACAAGTGCATCAACCATGCACCAACACTTGTGCCATGTATCTCAACTATAAACCATGTACAACAATACCATACCAAGTACCAATCATGTACCATATCATGTATCAACCATGTACATCAATCAACACCTGTATCATACCATGTACCATACCATGTGTCAACCATGCACATTAACCATGTACATCAACACCCGTACCATACCATGTATCAACCATGTTGAAATATTGTGTAACTGCAAAGAATATTCTTATCTCCTTTTGTGGATTGGTCAAATCCTAAATGTAATATGAAAATTAAGAAGTCGCCCCCAGACAAATTAGAGTGGTTCTAACTACCTAGAAAGAGAAGTTGGCCCTGCCAATGAAGAGACACCTCCTTTCAATGCTTTCCAGTTTGTATAAATAAAGGAAGCCAACGCCTCATTTGTTCACTCACTCATCTCACTCATCTAGTGTGCAAGTATTGAAGGAAGTTGCAATTACCAATTGCCGGAAGAAGGAAGAGAGAGAGGCACATTGATTGGGATAGGATATTCTCTAGTGTTTGGTTTATTGTCTTGGCATTGGATTGGCTATGGGTCTTTGATTATTTTCTGGTCTAGCATCATGGTAGTTTGTCTCTCGTAGAGAGAGAGTTATTTCGATACTATACTTGGTTATTGAATCTATATTAAAGAAGTTTTTCTGGGTTTTCTTCCCCTTGAGGGTTTCCTAGGAAAAATGCTTGTGTATCTTGTGATTGTGTTTCTCTCAGTGATCCTATCTATGCTATGGTTATCTAGTAAATTGAAAAGAAACCTAATAATAGCTTAAACCTTAACATGGTATCAGTGCTAAGCTGAAGAGAACATCTTTCACTAGATAAAGAAAAACGTCACTGTTGTCGTACAAGAAAATTAGGGCTTTGTATTGAAGATGAATTTCATCCCAAAGATCATCTAGAAAAGTGTTCCCTAGCCTAAGGAACTCATTGGCACCTTCAATGCACCTTTTCAGTGGATAGAACTCTCGGAAAGTGAAACTCTAGTATTCACTAGTACTAGAACCAGAAAGCCGCAGTCCATAATTTTGTGGGTCTAGTTTCAAGGGCCAGAGATTGGAATTTTCAAAAATTGACTATACCAGCATACTCGCCTCAGTCCAATGCATCTTTTGGCGAGTTCAGTTTTTATATCCAAGAAATTTGATTTTTTCTATTATTTCTATAGCCCGAAGGGCTAGGGTTTCTACTGCAAGAAAGAATGGCTACTGATATGAGGGTAGAAGACAGGTTGGAAGGATCTTAAAACTTCAAATCTTGGAAGCATAGGTTGTAGATGATTCTAGACAAGAATGATCTCCTAGAACATGTTACAATGGGTGTACTTGAACCAGAGGAAGAAGAGAAAAAGACCAAGCACAAGAAGACTGAAAAGAAAGCAAAGAGAATCGTGTCAGATTCAGTAAATGATCACTTGATCCCTCATATATTCGAACTACAGACAACAAGGCAAATTTATGAAGCACTCAACAGATTATACGAAACCAGAGACATTAGCCAGAATCTTGCCTTAAGATATCAACTTCGTAATATGAAGATGGAAAACTCAGAATCTATCTCATCCTATCTTATGCGAGTTTCTCAAATTAGAGATCAACTTGCAGCTATTGGAGATGTCATTAATGACAAAGAGCTTGTAACCATAACCCTAAATGGGTTTCCAACATTTTGGATTCCTTTTGTACAAGGAGTCTGTGCAAGAAGCAAGTTACCCAAGTTTGATAAGTTATGGGCAGATTACATAGACGAAGAATCTAGACTTGCAGAACAACATAAGAGATTAATTGTTGACGAAGAGGAAGCCCTTACAGTTCAAAAGAACATAAGAAGTTCCTTCAAGAAGAACAATGAAGAAGCTAACTCCATAAGAGTTCCAGATAAGAAGAAAGATGTTTCAAAGATCAGATTCTACAACCGTCAAAAGTTGGGACACTTTTCCTATGACTGTCTTCAAGGAAAAGGGAAAAGAAAGCATCAAGCACATGTGGCAGAGGAAGAGGGATCTCCTCCCTCAAAGAAAGCTTTAGTATAAATTGATGATTATGTACTTTAAGTTGAAGATAATTGATTTGGAGAAAGATAGCAAATGGTGGAGTTCGTGGAGCCTCCCCACTCAAAAATAAAAGATAAGTATTCATGTTTATTTTTAGTATCTTGTTTACTTTAATACTTTATCATTACAAGTTAGATTTTTGTGAGAATGTTAATTAACCTCGTTTTATTTTAGTGTCTCTGCAAATTTATGAAGGAAGTATCAAAGAAGAGGATAAAGAAAGAGATAAAATATTTATTTCAGGTATGATCGCTCATGAGAGTGACAAAGGTATGTGTTTAGCTATGATAGTAAGGGAAAATTTGGTAATTTCATATCTAGAGTGAAAAAGAGTTCAAAATTCTTATTCACGATTAGGGTTTCAGATGTGTACTACTCTGATAGAAATCATGATATAGTTTTATTTGATTACCGCTTATTGTTAGTCACTGATTGGCTAAGTGACATATCTCAGAAATCATATTGTAAGTAAGTTTACATGTCTCAGAAGAAAGAACTTATACCTTGAATTGCAAAAGTTAGATAGCATGAGAAGGACTTATGATATGGTGACAGTCAGTAAGAATCAAACAATATCCAATATTCATATAGGAGAAGGAGGCTCCTAAAGATGCAGAACACAAATGTTCAAGATGAAGAGAAACATGATACTCAGATATAGTTGATGAGATGCAGTTAATTGCAGGTTGCTCCAGTATCGTTCTTATAAATGCAGAGAGAGCACGTTGATCCAGTATGAAGTCAGAAAGAAAGAAATGTTTGAACTCAAGAAGGCACCCATGATATTACAGAAGAGAACTTCAAGGATGATGATTATCAGATGTTACACAGTTAAAGAAGCTCTTAGTTTGGTGCAAGAGGGAGATATGTCTCCGAGTTCAAAATGGAGGATTGTGATTTGGTGTAGTTAGGAAGAGACCTTCATAGATAAGGAATGAGAAATCCCACAGGTAGACCTTTATAGAGAAGGAAAATAGAAAGAGTCCTTTGTAGAGAAGGAAGAGACCTTCGTAGAGAAGGGGAATGAGATATTTTCCAAGGTTGGCCTTTGTCCAAGTGTTGAGTTTTGGATACTCTAGGGACATGCTAGAATACCCTCGTAGAGAGGGGTGTGACCACCCTCGTAGAGAGGAGTGTGGATGTTTCTCCAAGGGGTAGAAAACAAATACTCTCCTCTGGCCAAGTATTGAGTAGCTTGGAACAGAAACCTTGACCATGTGGAATGGTTAGTTGGCTCTTGAGGTTTGTGTCGTGATCTTGCGTGGATCATGGAAAGGGAGTCTAGTCTTGCCCATGCTAGCATCTTAGCTTCTCTAGTTCATGTGGGATGACTAGGAGTGAAGCTATCGTAGTAGTCCTCCCCAGTGGATGGGTGAGATAGATGACTACAAGAGAAGGGAGAACATAAAAGGAATGGAAAAACTCATAGAATATCTTTTGTGTGAAAATAAGACATCTTCTCTGTGAAGATAAAACATCTTCTAGGTGAAGATAATATATCTTCTGCATGAAGATAAGAAAGAGTATCTTCTGCATGAAGATGAAAGAAAGAAAGAGTATCTTCAGCGTGAAGATAAATAGATCAAAACTTCTTTAATATGGATTTATGGAGAACCAGTCAGTGATCGTGATGCCAGATGACCAAGTGGATTATATTGATGCCTCCTGTTATCCAGTTGGTGTTGTTACCTTGTTCAGTTGATGATGACATCCAATGACTTGCCAAAATATAAAGAATATCCTTCTTGTTAAGAGGGAGTGTTGAAATATTGTGTAACTACAAAGAATATTCTTATCCCCTTTTGGAGATTGGTCAAATCCTAAATGTAATATGCAAATTAAGAAATCACCCCCCAGGCAAATTAGAGTGGTTCTAACTACCCAGAAAGAGAAGTCGGCCCTGCCAGTGAAGAGACACCTCCTTTTAGTGATTTCTAGTTTGTATAAATAAAGGAAGCCACAACCTCATTTGTTCACTCACTCAGTTCACTCATCTAGTGCGCAAGTATTGAAGGAAGCTGCAATTACTAGTTGCCAGAAGAAGGAAGAGAGAGAGACACATTGCTTTGGAGAGGATATTCTCTAGTGTTTGGTTTATTGTTTTGGCATTGGATTGGTTATGGTTCTTTGATTATTTTCTGGTCTAGCATCATGGTAGTTTGTCTCTCGTAGAGAGAGAGTTATTTTGGTAATGTACTTGGTTATTGAATCTATATTAAAGTTTTTTTGCTGGTTTTTCTTCCCCTTGCGGGTTTCCCAGGATAAATGCTTGTGTATCTTGTGATTGTGTTTCTCTCAGTGATCCTATCTATGCTATTTTTATCTAGTAAATTGAAAACAAACCTAATAATAGCTTAAACCTTAAGAAACCAAATACCATCTCAATCATCCCATACACCATGTATCATAGGATATACACAATGAAGTACTTCACCAAATCATCTACCAAGATCACCAACATATGCCTCCAACCACACACCATATCATCAACCATATGCCTCAAACATGTGCCATATCACTTATGATATGTCTCAATCAATTACCGTAACCATGTGCCAATATATCTAAGATATGCACCCATATTGTACCTCAACAGATATACCTCAATCATCATGTATCATACATCCACGATGTGCCTCAAGGAATATATCAAAACTCACAATGTCTTGCCTCAAGCATGTTCCACAATATCATCAAGATGCAACCTCATAACACATAGAATAACATACCTTTTACATGTATAACTGACATGGTGCCTTCGATGCTAATACACATACTTGTAGTAGTACCTCAGTCCTCAAAAACTAGGAACACGCATCCTCCTTCGCTTCTATCTTGTCCTTGTGGGATGAAGACTACCTGTCATGCCGGGCCTCGAGTGACGTGCCCTAGACAACCCGCGAGGGTGCCTCGCGGGACACCCTCAAGATGACCTGCTAGGGCCTACTTGATTAGGGTTAGAGAACAACCCTAAGACTCTGCAGATCCGAAACTTTCACTCTTTCTTCGCACTTTCTCCGTTGCCTTAGACTTGATGTCATATTCACCAATAAACCAAAATATTAAACCATAACATTCACAAGATAGATATTCAATGTAATTGTGTGTGTACTTATGAGATATTCCTTGAGGTGTGTTTATAGATTTGCTAGATAACCTCCTTCCTTAACTTTAGGGCTTCTTGAATTTCTTGTTACAACCACTTTACCCTTTCATTAATTGACTTGTAACCAACTAGGGGCTTATTGACCATTCTTCAGGGATTCCAACTTCACAAGGCCATAACTCCTCAACTGTGAGAAACCACGTGCATACCACCTATCATTGAAAAAAACATGATGAGTATTATCCATCTATGTCTATCTTACCTGCATTTACATTGTCCTTCATGTCCATATTCCTTAACTAACTTCGGGTTCCATAAACACACCTCCGGGGCTCCTTGTAGGCTTCTTCAAATGCACCCAACTAACTCACCATAAATCTCGATCATACAAATGACAATAAAATGTCCAATAGTCTCGTCCACATCTATGGACCTCTCCAAGGGTTGACATCAATCTCCAAGGGTTGACATCAATGACAACCAACTGTACAGACCAACTGTCCAACGATCCCAACTATGGGGAAAACTGGCAAACAAGGGTTAATTATTCAGCTCAAAAAATCTAGAAAATTAATTAGAAAAGTGTCAAACCTAGAAACTTCATCCACCAAAAACATATGCTTTGATTTGAGTCTATGGCTCTTTGGAACTCGGTCTTCTCCTCATGGATCTGTTGTTTGCATATTGCAACGCTTGTAGGTGTGGTTGTAGGAACTCACGAACCTCGCGATATGACTATGTCTAGATTGGGGAGGCTACGACCTATCCTTTCCTCCTACTTGGCTTCCACACGGCCCCAAACTCGTCCCTCTAGTACCCTAACTCAACCCTTACAACAACCATGACTCTCACGGTCTTCACACGAAGAGACTCGACTGAAAACTCGTGCCCTAGCTCATGACTTGGCAAGAAATGAATTCTTGTGGCCTTCCTATATCGCTCTTGGCACCTGTAACCTACAAGGAATAAACCCTTACTTTCTCTCTTTTCGATTTATAGCTTAAAACCCTCTGGTGTGACTTCCCAAATCGATTTCTCCTCAAGCCACCCCCTCTGCTTATAAATCTTTGGCTAGTTGATTCAACGGTGGAGGTTAGAACTCCAACATGTTAGATCAATGGATATGATCTAATATGAAACTCACTTTGACTTTTGAATGAGTCCAAAATATGTTTCTCAGAGAAGGTTAACTAATATTGATTAATTATTGTCATTCCCTAAGTTTAAACTTATGAAATATTTAAATGACAATAATAAGATTAATTAATCACATTTTCCTAAGTTAGATTTAGGAAAAATTTAAATGACTTGGAGAAACATTAATTCATGTGTCCTTTGCTTGCATGACACCTTGCCTAAGAAAATAACACCTTTCTGAGCTACAATATTTCAACACTCCCTCCTAGCGAGGAAGGTGTTGTCCACTATTCCCATCTTATCCCTAAAGAAGAAAAACTTCTCATCAAGGCCTTGGTGAGAATATCTGCCACCTTCTCATATATAAACACATAATATAGTTGAACTGTACCCTTATGTACACAATATTGAATGAGGTGACACCTGATGTCAATGTGCTTCGACCTATCATGGAATACTTGATTCTAATATAGTTTTATGCAACTCTGATTATCACAATGTATGATGGTCGGTTCTAGCTCCTGACTGAACAATGACTCTAGCAGTTTTTGAATCCATATGGCCTCACATGCTTCCATGCTTGTTTCCATGTATTCTGCTTCCATAGAACTCAATGCAACAGACTTCTACTTTCTACTAAACCAAGAGACAATCCCCGATCCCAAGTTGAAACAACACCCTGAAGTGCTTTTCCTGTCCATTGCATTACCTTCCCAATATGCATCTGTATAGCCCATCAACTTCACTCCATCTCACTGAGCATACCTCAAACCATACTCAACTGTGCCACACAGGTACCTCAATATATGCTTCGTTGTTGTCCAATGTGTTCTCCTAGGTTCAACCATGAACTCACTGAGAGTATTCGCAACAAAACAAATGTCTGACTTAGTATTGAATAGATACATGAGAGAGCCTATCAACTACCTGTATATGGTGGGGTCTATTGCCTCCTGCTTGGAAGCATATATCTTCTTCTAATTATGAACCATGGGTGTAGACATCGACCAACAATCCTGCATCCTAAACCTCTTCAATATCTCTATTGTTTATTTCTCCTATCCTAGGAAAATCTCTCCATCTCACTGCCACACCTTCAATCCAAAAAAATAGTGCATCAATCTCAAATCCTTCATATCGAACTCCAAAGCAAGATCCCTCTTGCAATCTGCAATAAGCCTATGTGAACCTATAAAAAATATATCATCCACATATAACATGAGAATGAGTGCTCTCCCCTTATCATGATATAATAGATATTTGAGTTTGCCTCATTCTTCATGAAGCCCATGCCCTGCAAGTAACTATCAATGCACTCATACCACACTCTGGGTGCTTTCTTGAGCCCAATGCTCTCTTCAGTCTACATACACGAGAATCCCTCCCATATACCTCAAAACCCTTTGGCTATTCTATATACACTTCTTCCTTAATAACTTCATTGAGGAAAGATGTCTTGATGTCCATATAATGAATCTACCAATCCATCTTATTTGTAAATGAGATCACGACCCTGATGGAATTATATATGGGTACCGAGGCAAATGTCTAGTCATAGTCAACTCCCTCTTTCTGAGAGAACCCCTTAGACACGAACTTGGCTTTGAAATTTTCAATGCTGCCATATGCAACATGCTTGATCTTATATATCCAACGAGATCCAACCAATTACTTTCCCTATGGTCTTGGCACCACCTTCCATACATCATTCTTCATGATGGAGGCATGCTCCTCTACTATGGCATCCCGCCAAACCTTATGCTCCGATGCCTCCTAAAAACTGGAAGGCTCCCTATCAATGATATCACTCATCAATGCCATATACCCTAAATATCACTTTGGTGGACTGCTTTGTCTGACACTCGTCCTAGGAGCACCCACAAACTCTCGAGCATCTTCTAATGTCTAAGAAACCTCTCGGTTCCTCTTATTCCTTGTAGTAGGAGGTATAGTCTCAGTGGGTGAAGCTTCTTGCTCCTCATCTTGCTCCACTGCTTGAGTACTAGTCCCTATACTTGTCCCTATGACCTGTACCTGTGACTCCTCCTCCTTTGGAGCTACCAACTCTTGATCCCTGCTGCTTTCGGTACATCATAAGACTTCCTGAAAGCCTTCTCCTCCTTGAATCTCACATCCCTTTTGACCATTGTCTTCTTTAATTCTAGAGCATAGACTCGATAGGCCTTCGAAGTTTCATTGTAGCTAGCGAAGATTCCCTTCTCAGCTGTGGAATCGAGCTTCGACCTCTTATCTTAGGGAACATGACAATAGACCAAGCAACCAAAAATCCTGAAGTGACCAACTTCCGGCTTCTTCCCTGTAAATTCTTCTTCATGAGTCAATATCTCCAACACTTAGTGAGGACTCCTCTCCTATATATATATACTACAATACTGCATGCCTCTTCCCATAAAAACTTGGGTAGATCTTGGTCATACAACATAGCTATAGTAGCACCAACAATGGCCCTGTTCTTCTGTTCCGCTACCCCATTCTGCCGAGGGTTGTAGAGAACTGTCAATTCCTTCTTGATCCCTACCTGGGCACATAATCCTTGAAGGATTTCCTCGTGTACTCACCTCCATTATCTGAACTGAGAACCTTTATCTTCCTTTCTGTCGCATTCTCCACAAGAGCCTTAAACTCTTGGAAGCGACTGAAGGCTTCATCTTTGGCCCTCATGAAGTAGATCTAGGTTTTCTTGGAGAAATCATCAATGAATGTGACAAAATACTCACATCCTATCAAGGATGATAAATACATAGGCCCACATACTTTCCCAAGGCACACCCTTTACACACTTCACTGTGCTCGTTGCTTAACTCTTGAAGGCCATTCACTATCTCCTTGAGCATGTTAGGTTCCCCATGGTGTAAGTGAGACATCCTCCTATTCCACAACTCTCCCATATCCTTATTGTTGTTGATCAATGCTTGAGGTGACTCACACTGGAACATGTATATCTTGCGTGACATGATCCCTATCATCTTGGCCTACTTCGACCCCTTGGGGCTGATTCGGTCCTTTGAATGAAACATCATACCCCTTGTCCTGAAGCGTCAAAACTATTATCAGGTTCTTTGTCATCCCTGATGCGAACAACACATCTGTAAAATTGAATGTCTTTCCTGACTCCCTTTGAAAGGTGTTTGTCCCTCGTTCTACTGGAGTACATTTGGACTTATTCCCCATTTCTATATTAAAATTCATCTCCTCCTCTCTGAAACTAGAGAAGTGTTTTATAACTCCTGTCATATGATATGACACACCACTATCAATATACCACACCCCTATGGCATGTGTGCCTGATTTAGAGAGGCAAGCAATGAGTGAGAAATCCTAATCAAACTTGGAAGAAAACTCATCAATGTTTGTTGAAGCTGCTATCTAAGACTTCTTCTTATCCTCCTTCTTGTCAGGACATTCACTGACATAATGTCCTAGCTTGTGACAAACAAAACATTTGACTTTTCTCATGTCATGTTTCTTCTCTCCCTTGTAGGTCTACCCACTACCTGAGCCTTTCTTGGTTTTATCTTTTCCCTTTCCCACAAGAGCAATTTTCTATTCTTCCTCACCCTTGTGATGACTGCTGCTACCACTGAGAGATGATAACCTTAACTCTTCTTGCATGAAGTCATCCCACAATCGATCCCAGTTTGGAGTGTGTTACCTGGCAACAATGCCTCTCACAAAGACATCTCATGACTTGGATAAGCCATTCAAGGCTATCTTCACAAGTTCAGTGCCATCCATAGTTTCTCCAATAACTGCCAATTCATCCTTTACTTGTCTAAGTTTGGTGAGGTAGGAGGATACACTTTCCCCCTTTCCCATTTTGGTATTTTAGAGTTTCTCCTTCAAAACCATCTTTCTATTGAGGTTTGAATTCTGGTACAATTTGATGATGGCTTCCCACATCTTCTTGGTTGTGTCCAATCCTAGGAGGTGAGGGAGAATACGGTCCTTTACCCCATCCAAGATGATATTCCTTGCCTTGGAATCATTCTTCTTGTGAGCTTTAGATTGTTGTGCATTAGTTGGAACTGCAATAGTCTTCTTTGCAAATTCGTTGAGTCCATACTCCTCTAATGACAACACTATACACTCCTTCCAAATGCCAAAGTTAGATGCCCCATATAACCTATCTTCAAATATGATACTTGAGATTGACATTTATCCGAAACCCTGCTATCACAACCTCCTAGATCTGAAGAATACTGTTGACCAAAAAATCTTGTGTAAACCCTTGGCTTCCTTCTCAGAGGCAAAGCTCTGATACCATTTTATTTTTCTTTATGCCCAACAAACTAATTTCTGATTCCAATAAAATTTTATACCCAGAACAAGAACAACAATTTATGGACACTGAAAATACCCTAGAAACCCCAACTTCGGGGAAAACCAACAAACGAGGGTTTATTATTTAGCTAAGCAAATCCATAAAATTAATTACAATAGTTCCAAATGTAGAAACTTCATCAACCAGAAAAATATGCTTGGATTTGAGTCTATGTCTCTCTATAACTCGACCTCCTCCTCACATATCTATTGTTTGCATATTGTAGTGGCTGTAGGAACGGATGTAGGAGCTCACGATCTCCATGTTCTGGTTGTGTTTGGATTGGGGAGGCTATGACCTACCCTCCCTCCCGTTCTGCTTCCACACAACGCCAAACTCTGCCCTCCAACACCCTAAATCGACTCTTATAGCAACGGTGGCCCTCACGACCTTCACATGAAGAGACTCGGCCCCAAACTCATGCCCTAGCTCACATATTGGTAGGAAATGAAGGTTTTGGCCTTTCTATCTCCCTCTTGGCACCTGTAACATGTAATGAATAAACCCATAATTGCCCTCTTTTTGATTTGCAGCTGAAAACCCTCTGGTGTCACTTCCCAAATCAATTTCTCCTTAGGCCACCTCCTCTACTTATAAATATCTGGCTAGTTGATTCAACGATGGATATTAGATCTCCAAAATGTCAGATCAATGTCTATGATATAATATGAAACTCACTTTGACTTTTGAATGCATCTAAAAGAAGTTTCTTAGATAAGGTTAACCAATACTGATTAATTATTGTCATTCCCTAAGTTTAGATTTAGGAAATATTTGATTGACACTAATTAGATAAATTAACCAGATTTTCCTAAGTTAGACTTAAAAAAAATTTAAATGACATGGAGAAACATTAATTCATGTGTGCTTTGCTTGCATGACACCTAACCTAAGAAAAGAACACATGTCCGAGCTACAATATTTCAACAATACACACCATGTACACCAATGTGAGCATGGAGAACAACTCCAATATATATAAGAGAGCTAAGTTACACAATAAATCCTTAAAGAATAGGATAACCTCCCCCAAATATCCAAATACATTCATTACAATTCACATCTCAATAATGAATACATGATCTCTATATATACCTATTCACACACTACACACAAGGCCCCTTTATTATTAGGATGATCCTATTACATATACATTTACACATTACATGTACATTTATCCCCATATATGCCCTCCCTTGGGGTCATATTATATACATTTAATCCCATATATGCCTC
>ML782989.1:617744-643870 GCA_009831015.1 Picea engelmannii
TAACCTCTACGTGTAACCTTTGATGAGACTAGAATATTATGGGAAGCAAGAGAAACCCTAAAATGTTGGATAATAACCCTAGAAGGAAAGTCAGCTCAAGATAATAATTTACATTAAGTTATTATCCTCCAAAAGTACAAGTAGACCTAGTTAGGTCACTTGGAATACTATAAATACGAGGGCGTTAGAGCTCATTTGACACACTCTCACAACTCACACAGACTAGTGGTGCACAATTTTTGGAGTGCAGTTGTAGCTACTGCAAATGGGATTTTGGTCTTTGGTTATGGTTTGGAATTTTTTCCTTGGTTATGGTTTGGACTCTCTCCTTGGTGCGATATATTTGGAGAGAAGTATGCTACCTTGGTTGGTTATTGGTTCTAAGGGTTTTCTTCTGGAATTATTCTACCTATCAAGGTTAAGGTGCTCGAGGGTGGCTTCAACCTATGGGTAGGTGACAATATTGCTATATTGTCTATGGAAAAATGAGCACATCTTTTTATTTATAACATATTTTTATTCCTCTTGTTGATCCATTGTGGGGAGATCTACCCCTTTTGGTGAGGGTTCTTCTTGATTGGAAAATTCTATTTCTGAAATGTCTCTGTCTTGACATGAATTTCAGAGGGCTCTTTCTTCTTCAAATTTCATGTCTCTGCATTATACAGTCTTCTTGGTGGAGGGAATGTATATACTGTAGGCTTTGGAAGTCTCACTATATCCTACCAAGACTCCCTTCTCTGTTGTAGGGTCTAACTTAGTTCTTTTCTCAGCAGGAATATGGTAGTAGGAAACACAACCAAAGATGAAAAGATGGCTGATGTCTGGTTTCTTCCCAATGAATGCTTCTTCAGGCGTTACATTTCCAAGCACTTTATGGGGGATTCTATTTTGAAGATACACAATAGTGTAACATGATTATGCCCATAGGAACTTAGGAATATCCTGATCATGCAACATTGCCTTTGATGTGCCAACAATGGCTCTATTCTTTCTCTCTGAAACCCCATTCTTTTGAGGGGTATATGGGACTGTTAGTTCTCTTTTAATCCCATCTTCAACAAATAATTTATTGAAGGCATGCAATGTGTATTCTTCCCCATTATCAAATATGAAGGATTTTATCCTTTTTCCTATTTGATTTTCAACAAAAACTTTGAATTCTTGAAATCTCTTGAGCACCTATTATGAGGTTTTTCCTATCAAGAAATAAATCCAATTGTTTCTAGAGAAGTCGTTTATGAACGTGATGCAGTATCTAAACTTCCTTCCTATAGATAGTTAAGACACATGGCCACCGATATCAGTATGAATCAAATCCAGGATGCCCTTGGACCTATAATCGCTCTTGGGAAAGGGTACCCTTACATATTTACCTAGAGAACACGCTTTACACACTTCATGGTGTTCTGTGGTGAAAGAGGGCATTCATGTCACAATCTTTCCTAGAATTTTGAGAGCTCCATATCCAAGATGGGCCACGCGCCTGTGCCATAACTCACTGTCCATGGTGTTGTTACTGCATGTTAGGGCATAGTGAGAATAAAACTACAATTTATACAACTTGTCCTTTCTTACTCCAATGGCTTGTTCAGATCCCTCACTCAAACCTTTTGGTTTAATGTGAGCCCTTCGATCCTTGAAGGAGAGTTCATAACCCCTATCTTCTAGAGATGAAATTGAGACCAACTTCTTCTTAAGTCTTGAAACATAGAGGACATATGAAAGATAAAGGGGTTTACCAGATTCCCTCTCAAATTTTATGGTTCCAACTCCTTTTGGACGATAAGCATAATCATCGCCAAGCAAAATATCGAATACGAATTCATTTTTGCTCAGACTGCTGAAGTAGTGTTTGTGACCAGTCATATGATTGGATGCTCCACTATCTATGTACCAAACATCATTGGTTTCGGTGGAAGAAAGGCAAGTTGTGCATACATCTTCTGCCATTTAATTTCCTTTGGTGAGAGATGTTCGATTTATCCCAGCTCTGATACCTTGTAAAACTTAAAAGAAAATATGCAAATATTGAGTATAACAGAACAACCACTCTCTTTACACAAGATAGAATAAATAAAATTTATTATGTTCATATTGAAATACAATGCAACAAAAAATTATCACAACCCTTTTGTTTGACGTATGGATCTATACTTCTGCGCACCATACAGACTGGTATTTGGCTTCTTTCCATCGTACGGACTGGTATCTGGCTGTACTGATCAAGGTTTCTTCCTCCTTTTTTGTATGGACCTAACTCGACCTTATTCTTCTGTTCCTACTTCTGGTCTGGTGATTATGGCCCTAACTCAACCTTTCTCCTTGTTGCATTTGTAAGTTTTATCAGTCCCTAGTTGGCCGTACCAGGTACGAGTAGTACAGAGCCATACGGGCTCCTCTCCCTTACTCACCCATCTTGCTCAACCTCTTCTCTCTTGAATATTATTCTCTAATGTAGGTATACTTGTCTTGTTTTCCATTTAACTTCATCTAAGGTTCACGTGGACCCTATCCAAACGATCCCGACGATTATATCTTTGACTAGATCAATGGTTGGGACTTATTCTCTTGTTGAGACAACTTATTATTTCACTTTTTGTAGTTTAGAAAATTGATCCTCACTATATTTTAACAAAGTCATGTCAAGTCAAAGGACCCAACGCTTTGTCTCAAGTGTGAAAAATACTTTGAAATATGTATGATTTCCTAAGAACCAACATGAAACCATCCTCCAAAAGACCTTGTCAAAGCTCATCAAGGTCAACCAAGTCAGTCAAATCCATAAAATAAAGTAAGACCAACAATCACAAGGGGAAATAGTCCTTATAATCATACAAAGTAAGCCATCACTTAATACACAATCCATATGAACAATTCACATTAGATACCCCCTTCAAACTTCACTTTATGCAATTTGGAAAGTTTAGGTATGGGAGGACCATCAAAAGACCCTCTTAGGTTTGTCGGTACCCAAGTAGAAGGATATTTCCCAAGAAACCCACCTAAGTGTAAGTGTGATAATGAAACGTGTTGGGATTACTTCGTGGCAATGGGATCATTAACATGCAGGACACCGTGTTTGGTCCATTTCCATGATCAACTTTGTAGAGGGAGCACTTTCGTCTTGAGATACCCTTTCCTCAATTATTTTTTCATTCTAAACTCCTTTTCTTGACTTTTGATATTCATTTATTGCTTTGCAAGTTGATGTAGGAGAATTGTTGTGACTCGCGCGGAGCAAGAACCATCAGCATCCAGGAATCTATATAGGATCTCAACGCTGGCAATTACAACAGATATTTTGAAGACCACCTTAACTCAGCACCACAATTAATCTTTTGAGGCATGCTTGAAGTCAAGCCGAGAAAATATGGAGGCACGTGTGAACAATTACGAGCGAAGTGTGAGTTTCTACTTCGACTCTGGATTGCAACTGATCTAAGATAGCCATAGGATAGTCTTAGAGTAGACACGTAGGCAGGGGGGAACCCTAAGAACCCTCTAAGTTAAATAGATGTTTTGTAAGCCCAAATGTGGTTGGTCGCAGAAACTGGCTGCAGGATAGATGTTAGCTGCAAGTTAGTAGGACATTTCAGTTTTCAATGGTTGTTTTTTATTTCAGTTGTAACCATTTTTCACTTATGAATATAACATACGAAAATTGATCTAATGCATGGTGTGAGCATTGTTTGCAATTCTCTATGTTTGTGTTTTTATGAGTGAATGGAACTGTGAACATTAAGATAAGTTCCAATTGTTTCTCTTCTATTGAAGTAGTGTAAGGTGTGCACACAAAACACAAGGAGTGCATTAATGGGATCTGTTTCGATTCCGAAGCTCAGAAGAGATAACATGAAACTTTCCCTTTGAAAGGAGTGCAAAGAGACTGGTGCAAGGCGTGCACAATAATCCGCAAGAATCTGAACCTTACATAAATATCTGGTGCAAGGAGTGCACGGATCCAAGATTCGATTAAGTGTCTATTATCCTTGATTTTTAGGGATAACTAGGAGATCATGTCTCGAGGTCCACAGGTCCTAGACATGGACTACTGAGAGCAGGATTGACCTGAGCATGGCCCTGGAGGGCCCATCCTTTTCTTCTTCCATCAACTTTGTTTTGTCAGTAGTTGCAACATCCATCACCATCGGCTTGGTCTTGTATCAGAAGAGGTTATTGCTCCATGAGGTAATTGGTCCAGGTATCATGGTATGTGTCACTTTTGATCATTGAAACCTTTAAATATGTGCATATGATTCCTTTTATCTCTAACAACTACTTGGATCTTACATTAGCCCACTTGACCATGCTTGGGGAAATTGACAGGGTGCCCTAGCAAGCCTGTGCCCATAGGTCTTGGTTTGCCATTGGGGGATTTCTGAAAAGCCATCGTCCTCTCCCATCACAACACCACTGTTTCATCTTATCTCCCACTCATTCATCCCATTCCCCTTGTTCGGGAATTGGGTTGACCTATTTGTAGGATTTCACCTTATCTTGTGGGAAGAAGGGGCTAAAGGCCCAAAAGGAAAAAGCATCTGGTAAAATACAAAAGCCTAAAAATGAAACCTCGAGATGTTTCACCCAGGGATCCCTGAGAAGGCAATAAAAGGCCTCTCAACAAGAAACAAGAGGGACCCAGAAAATAAAAAACAAGACCTAGTCAGAGGATAGGGGGTCTCATCACGAGCCAACCAATTAGGTTCATGGGTACCTAACAATATGACATTGCCACCATCTGGTTACCACACCAGGGTAGTGACCTTTGGTTGCATGGCCAAGGGAAAGGGGTTCTCATCATGAGCCAACCTTCTCATCTCTGTGAAAGTACTTGTGGGTAACACTGTCAGCTCTGGTCACCATGCCAAGACAGTGTCCTGTTGTTAGCTCTCGAATAAAAAGAAAAAGAAGAAGAAGAAGAAAATAAAAGAATAAAGCTAAAAAGAATAAAGGCAAGAACGGGCATGGAAAAAATGCATCCATGACAGGTACAACTCTCCTTCTACAAAGGCACCCACAGATAACATTATGCATCCTTGGCTCTCACTACACCCACATGTCTGGACATCCCCTAGCCACATCACCTCACTTACATGGCTTGGATGAAATCCTCCTGGAAACTTTCCTTTTCTTGTGGATACTAGCCCAATAGGACGTCTTGTCTCTTTCTCCAATCCTGTATTGTAGGTTTTTGTAATGTCTTTGAGATACTAACTGATATATTAGGGGTTTTATGCATATGTTTAATAAAACTGATGATGAAATGTGATTGACATTGCTATGATCCATGTGACTAATGATCCCATGGAGGGCGTAGATTTTGATGTGCAGGACCATGCTCGACGGACAGGTACCATTTGGACCGGTACACATGGGGAGATGATCACTTCGGACCTCAATGGGGCTAAAGAGCCCACCAGATGGATGTTGAGACCCCTTCAGGGGGCAGAGACAGGACGGTGGTTGATCAAGGTTTTTCACCGGAGAAGAAGAGGATGTTCCATACGAGGCACTTGGCAGAGCCTGACCTTGGGGGATTGACCCACTTCCAGTGAAAATGTTTGCCCTGGATGGCCCAAGACGTCACCTATGGGCTCATGACGTCATCTTGAGCGTGTGACAGTTTGACAGGGCAGTTGTGACGTGTGGCATGATGAAGAGGCTCAAAGAGGGATAACATTTTTCTCTTTATTGCTACATTTGCCCTAAAAGGGGCTAACGTCTCCCTTAGAAGGGGTGACGTCTCACTTTTTTCTAAAATTAGGGTTTGAAAATAAACATTTAATGTAAAACATTATTATTTTGGTATTTTGGCCTTGTCGGCCTTATATGACCGAAAATTTAATTTAGGTAATTGATACAGTATATATTGAGGTTTTTACTCTCATTTTGATCATCATCTATCAATCACTAATTAGCGAGGTCTGATTTTAGCACCCTCTTGGGGTTTTTGGATGATTTAAAAGAGGCACACTTGTTGAAGGAAGACTTTTTTGGGCATTTATGGTGTTTCTCTTGAAGGAAGGTTTTACAACTAGGGTTTGCATGGTTATCTCTTCATGAATTGTAAGTGTTTTTTCTGCAAAACTTCTTATTGAATGGTTGTAGTTTAAATTTCTTGCATATTACTTGTAAATTTGCTGAATCAAAACCCCAAGTGACAAGCACATTTAATTGGTCCTTGTCTCATGTCCCATGATAGAGAAATTTTCATCCATTGAAGAAGGAAGAGAGAGCCTAGTCATAGCTACACTCTCATTTCTTCTTCTCCCTGATCTAGCCATACTATCCAGAAGCCAAAGAGAGTGAGATGTCCTTGGCCCAATTCTTCTACACCAGGGCCATACCATTCTAGGGTTTTCTGAAAAGGCCTTGCTGTAGCAACACCTTGCCTCTTCAAACCCTCATGCTTTGGTTGTCTTTGCTTTATCTTCAGCTATCCGTTTTGCCAATTTGATCTAAAGAAGGAGGAGAGAGCATGAGGCCTTGATTTAGAAACACCAAAGTGAACCTCTCTCCCCTAGGGTTTCGTGTCTGAAGCCCTGCCATTGCAACACTTCAGAACCCTTCCCTCTAGTCTTTAGTCACCCTCCTTCAACTCTTACGTCCTCCTTATTGACTCCATTAAACCCTAAGGCACTGATCTAAACCTCCAGCGTTGTAGTGATTTGATCCTAAACACTCTCAAAATACTTTTTTTAATTTGAAACCCTAGTCCTATTGCTGTCATCATCATTGGCTATTATCATCATTGTGCAACAACGTTTTTCCTTATAAGCAATTGAATGGTGTTTAAAGCATTTATTGAATGAATGATTGATTGGATATATTGATTGCTACATCATTTTGGTATGTATTGGTGGAGTGATATTATTTCATTACTATATTGACAAAAATTGACTTCGTCAATATTTATTGTTATAATTGCTTATATGTTGAATTAGCAGATGATCTTTGATATATGAAGTACTAACCAAGATTTGCACATATAAGTTTCTTGTTGCTTTGTCTCAGAGAAGTGATTTTCTTCTTCTTTGGTTACTTCTTATTATTGGTTGTTTAGTCAGATCTTCTGCTCAGTGGTGACTTGTGAGGGGGATTTACACTTTGGCCTTATCATCCTTCACCTTCTCAAAGCTCCAGGTCACCAGGGACATCTCCCTTGGGCCTTACCACCCAGAATAGAAAGAACCATCCCATTGAGGTGACATTGGCTGGGATTGGTTTATGTTACGCCAATTTATCCCTTTATCTTCTAACCTATTACCATAAATACAAAATGTGCAATAACAGTGTCGAAGGGACCTTACAAGAATTCAAAGAACCAAAAAAGGAGAATGCCAGGGAGGAGAGAAGAATTTCTCTTCAAGAAATCCTTCAGATATGCATCATCAAAATTTCTGAAGTGCAAGGAGTGCATGGGAAATTGAAGTCCTTAAAAGACCAAGCTCAAGAGGGGTAACACTTTTTATAAGTGTCAAGGAGGCCCAAGGATCGAACCTGTCGAAGGAGAAAAGGTTCAAAACCTTTGGACACCCAGAAAAAATTCTAAGTCTGAGGAAGGGGTAAGCCCAAAGGAGGAGAGATCTCAGTTGTTCGATTCGAACACAAGAGAATCAAAAACATCCATCAGGAGGGACGCACGGTGAATGACCAACGTTTCGCTGACTCGTGCTTGGGAGAAGTAAAAGGGCAGAGTACCAAAAATTCACAAGGTGCTAAACCATGAATTTATATGAGTCGTTGGACTCAGGAAAGATCTGGACTGTTAATTTTCTAGGGTGAAATATTGACATTTCAGGGATCAAAATATTGGAGGTGACAAGTGTTTCGAATTCACAAAATGTGAAGTCCCAAAATCATCGTGACCATTGGATTGAGGGAGGATCTGGATCGTCAGACTTGAAGCATTGTGATTTTGTCTACCGGGAGAACGAAGGTAAGAGAAATCTGAAGTTGCGAAACATGAAACACCGACTTGACCGCAGCCGTTGATCAAGGGAAAGTCTGAGCCGTAGATCTCAGGTCATCGTGGTTTCGGCTATTGAAGAAATAGAGGTAGCAGTACTCCTAGAGTCGTGAGGCGTAAAATTGCGACGTACCTTTCATTCAGACGCGTGGTCATTGCCAATGGTCACAAGGGAGTCAGGGCTTAACAGAGAAGTGCTAGCACCCATTTGGCGTTGAAATTTGAACAATGCTCAAGAGGGGGTCCGTGGATCTCGTACGACATGTGACTTTGGAGAAAGGGCATGTGTAAGTGATTTTTGGTTCTAGCAGAGGTCCGAAGAGTCAATTAGACTCAATTTATTGATAGATCCTAGACCGGTAGGTCGCAGAACCCTTAGGAGAGAAGGGGGGTTTTCACCAAGTGGTATTAGAGCCGAAGTTCTGCTTGCAGACAACAGGAAAAAGAAAGGAGACAAAAGAAATGAAAGTTGTACTATTTGTGTGTGATAGACAATCAACACATTGCCGCCAAGGAGACGAGGAGAGCAACCTTTAGCCAATTGAGTTGTAGAAAGGGAGATGTGAGAACTTCATGCAAGATTAGAAGCAATGGAGGAAACACAAAGGAGAGAACCTGACACTGGAGACATCAGCGATGCAAAAAGAGAAGAGGAAGTGGGCGAGAATGTCATCTAAGAAGTTGCAGGAGAGGATGTTGCTAAGGAACGCTTGCTGAGAGCAGTTGCTAGGTTGGGAGGCAGAGCCCAGATAGAGGTCCCAATGTATGAAGGAAATTTAGACGTCGAGGAGGTGTTGGACTGGATAAGGTCCATGGACAAGCATTTCGACTATGAAGATGTCGATGAAGAGAGAAAGGTGAAACAGGCTGTCACCAGGATAAAAGGACATGTAGCATTGTGTTGGGATGAACTGTAGCCTAAAAGGAGAAACAAATGAAAACAAAAGATAAAGAGTTAGGACAGAATGGTATCCAAGTTGAAGGCTAAGTTCATGCCCAAGGATTATTAGATCAATCTGTTCAGGAAGATGCAGAACCTAAGATAGAAAGGGATGACAGTTAAGGAGTACACAGAGGAGTTCTATAGGCTGAACATTAGAAATGGACAAATAGAGAGAGATGAACAAAAAATTTCCTGATATATAAATGGCCCGAGATATGAAATCCAGGATGATATCAACATGATGTCAGTAAGAACAGTGGAGGATTCTTATCAGTTTGCGCTAAAGGCAGAGGAGAAGTTGGCCAAAAAACAAAGCCAACGAGGGAGAGGTAAAAGCTCGGTCCCAAGAAAAATCAAGGGATTTACCCATGAAAGAAAACATAAGTCTAAGGATGAGACTAAGAAACCACACAATCACTTGGAAAGAGGAGGAAGTTTCTGAGAAAGACAGGGTGGTGGAATAAATTCTTCTAGAGGAAGAGGAAGAAGAGGACAAAGCGATGTAAGATGTTATTCCTGTGGAAAGACAGGACACATGTCTTGGGAATGCCCCGAGAAAAAGAAAGAAGGAGGAGATGAAGCTCACATTTCAGAAGTATAGATATTTAGAGATGTTGAAGTAGAAGGAGTAGAGGATGAAATATCCCTGATGTTGAGAAAGGTTCTCTTAAAAACAGAGGCAGAAATTGAAAGGCCGGTGCAGAGGAACAATCTTTTCAGAAAAACTTGCAAGACTAAAGACAGAGTATGCAAGGTGATAATTCACAGTGGGAGCACTGACAACTTAGTATCCATGGAGATGGTGGAGAAATTGGAGCTAGAGACAACTTCACATCCGAAGCAATACAAAGTCTCATGGTTGCAGAAAGGACACCAGGTAATGGTTACTAAACAATGCTTGGTTGAATTTAAAATAGGAGGATATAGAGATGAAATTGTGTGTGATGTAATTCCCATGGATGTATGTCATATTCTGTTGGGGAGACCATGGTAGTTTGACAGGAACGACATTCACAATGGGAGGAAAAATACATACACATTAGAGAAGAGTGGTAGGACACATATGTTGCTGCCAATAGGGGAGAAGAGAGTGAAAGAGGAGGCCAACACAAGCATACTTCTCATGAGTGGGAAGGATCTCCTGAAATAAGTTAAGGAATAACATGAGATGCATTTCGCTGTGGTGAGGAAACCTCGAGTTATCCTTACAAATACATCGATGGATGATTTGCCTAAAGAAGTTTAGGAATTGCTGGAAAATTTTGCAGACATAGTGATGGATGAGCTGCCTAACTCATTACCACCCGTCAGAAGTATCACCACCATATTGACTTGATACCAGGAGCAAGCTTTCCAAACAAAGCAACATACAGAATGACACCTCGAGAGAATGAGGATGTAAAGAACCAAGTCCAGGAACTATTAGACAAGGGTTTGGTCAGAGAAAGCTTGAGTCCATGTGCAATACCAACCGTGTTGAGTCCAAAAAAATATGGAGGATGGCGAATGTGTACAGAATCAAGGGCCATTAACAAGATCACCATCACGTATATATTTCCTTTACCAAGAATGGATTATTTAATGGAATGTTTACGTGGATCAAATTTCTTTTCTAAAATAGATTTGAAAAGTGGATATCACTAGATCAGAATGAGAGAAGGTGATGAGTGGAAAACGACCTTTAAGACAGATGAAGGTTTGTATGAGTGGCTTGTTATGCCGTTTGGCCTAACAAATGCTCTGAGTACTTTTATTAGGCTAATGAATGAAATACTGAAAGATTTCATTGGCAAGTTTTTGGTTGTATATCTGGATGATATACTGATCTTTAGCAGGACTAAAGAAGCGCATTTGAGGCACCTATCACTAGTGATGAGGAGGATAGAACAGGAGAAGCTTTTGATAAATCTGAAGAAGTCCTCTTTTATGAAGACAAAAATCATTTACTTGGGTTTTGTGATCTCTTCAAATGAACTGAAGATGCATCCAAAGAAAGTGAAAGAAATCAAAGAATGGACATCACCAAGGAGTATGCTTGAAGTAAGAAGCTTTCATGGATTAACAAGTTTCTATAGAAAGTTCATCATAGACTTCAGTGGAATTTGTGCACCAATGATGGATACACTGAAGAAGCAACACAAGTATTTTAAATGGATAGAGGAAGCCGAGAGAAGCTTCAATATACTGAAGGGGAAAACAACAGAACGACCAATTATGGTCTTGTCGAATTTTGAGAAGATATTTCAGGTAAGATGTGACACAAGTGGAGTTGTAATTGGAGCAGTCTTGAGCCAGGACAATAGACCTGTTGCATATTTCATTGAGAAGCTTAATGAGACCAAGAGAAAATACTCCATGTATGATAATGAGTTTTATGCCATAATTCAAGGCTTGAATAAATGGAGACATTATCTTGTCCCATAGGAATTTGTCTTGTATACCGATAACCAGGCTTTACAATTCATAACTAGGTAGGAAAAGTTGAATCAGAGGCATGCAAAATGGGTTGAATTTATGCAAAATTTTACTTTTGTCATAAAACATATTGTGGGGAATGTTAACAAAGTTGCCGACGCATTGAGTAGGAGATGTTTGATTCTGCAGGAATTCTAGGTGAAGACCTTGGGGTTTGAACACCTTAAGGACATGTATTGTGATGATACCAATTTCAAGGAAGCATATGAAGCATGTACGAACCCTGTGCTGAGAGACATAAGCCAGTGGACATAGTACATGGTTCAAGAAGGATTGTTGTTCAAAGGAAATCAGTTGTGGATACCAAAATGCTCAATGAGGGATAAAATTTTAAAGGAAAATCATAGTTGAGGATTGGTTGGACATTTCGGCCATGATAAAATGTTTGCACAATTGAGAAGTTCATACTATTGGTCAGGTATGAGAAAAAAAGTGATAAAGTTTGTGAACAGATGTAGAATCTGCCAACATGCAAAAGGAAAAAGACATAACACTGGATTGTATCAACCATTGCCAATACCAGAGAGGCCTTGGGATGCAATAAGCATGGATTTTGTGTTGGGACTACCAAGGACGCAGAGAGGATTTGATTCCATATTTGTGGTGGTGGATAGATTTTCAAAGATGGTACATTTTATCCCATGCCAGAAGACCAGTGATGCAACACATGTTGCAAATCTGTTTTTCAAGGAAGTTGTAAGACTTCATGGCCTACCCAGAAGCATTGTCTCGGAAAGAGACACAAAATTTGTTGGTCACTTTTGGAGAACATTATGGAAGAAGTTGGGGACATATTTTTCCTTCATATTAACCTATCATCCTTAGGTAGATGGATAGAATTAGGTGGTAAGCAAAAGTTTGGGAAATTTATTGAGGAGTCTAGTCACTGAGCATCATAATCAGTGTGATCAGTTTCTGTCGCAAGCATAATTTACATACAATGACTCAACAAGCAGGATCACTGGAAAGAGCATGTTCCAAATATTGTATGGAATGCAACCTAGGGGAGTATCTGTGTTGAGAGACTTGGAACATAGTGAAATTAGGAGTGTTGGAGCAGAGGATTTTACTGCAACCATGCAAAGGATCCATAGCCAGATCAAAGGATAGTTGCAGAGTTCTAACCAAGAGTACAAGCGCAGAGCTGAACAACATCATAGAGAACTTCAATTTGAAGTAGGAGATCAGGTTCTGGAACATTTTAGGAAATAAAGGTTCCCTAGGGGAACATATAACAAGTTAAAAATGAAAAAGATAGGATCATGTAAGATCTTAAGGAATTTTGATGCAAAAACCTATGAGATTTAGCTGCCAGGTGGTGTGGGCATATCACCCATATTCAATATTTCAGGCATGTATCCTTACATGAAATATGACACAGAGGGGTCAGAATATCAAGAGAAGATTCAGTGGGAGAAACAAATTCCTATACAAGAAAAACCACAGATGGGGAAGATTGTTGATTAGAGGATTGGCAAAAATACTAGGAGGAAGACCTACTTGGAATATCTAGTCAAATGGAAGGGACACCCAATAGAAGATGCAGTTGGGAAAATGAAGAAGCTATCCAGAAGCATAGAAAGACAATGCAGGATCTCATGGACATGAGTCCATGAATTTTTGTCAAGGGGAGTATGATGCAAGAGCATTGTTGTCACTCACACAGAGCAAGACCCATCAGTGTCCAAGAATCTGTACGGGATCTCAATGATGGAAGTTACAACAGATATTTTGAAGACCTCCTTAACTCAATGCCATAATTAATATTTTGAGGCACACTTGAAGCCAGGCCGAGAAAATCCGGAGGCACACGTGAACGATTACGAGAGAAGTGGGAGTTTCCACTCTGACTCTGGACTGTGACTGATCCAAGATAGTCATAGCATAGTCTTAGAGTAGACATGTAGTCAGGAGGGAACCCTAAGAACCCTCTAAGTTAAATAGATGTTTTGTAAGCCCAAATGTGGCTAGTTGCAGAGACTGGATGCAAGATAGATGTTAGCTGCAAGTTAGTAGGAGATTGTAGTTTTCAATGGTTGTTTTTTATTTCAGTTGTAACCATTTTTCACTTATGAATATAACATTAGAAAATTGATATAATGCATGGTGTGAACATTGTTTGCAATTCTCTGTGTTTGTGTTTTTATGAGTGAATGGAACTGTGGACGTTAAGATAAGTTTCAGTTGTTTCTCTTTTGTTGAAGTAGTGCAAGGTGTGCACACAGAATGCAAGGAGTGTGTTAAAAAGATCTGTTTCGATTCTGGATCTCAGAAGAGATAACACAAAAATTTCCCTTTGCAAGGAGTGCAAAGAGACTGGTGCAAGGCGTGCACAGTCATCTGCAAGAATCCAAACCTTGCGTACAGATTTGGTGCAAGGAGTGCACAGATCCGAGATTCAATTAAGCATCGAAGGGACCTTACAAGAAGTCGAAGAACCAGAAAAGGAGAACACCAGAGGGGCAAGAAGAATTTCTCTTCGAGAAATCCTTCAGATCTGAGTCATCGGCATTTCCAAAGCACAAGGAGTGCGTGGGAAATCAAAGTCTTTAAAATACCAAGCTCAGGAGGGGTAACAGTTTTCATAAGTGTTAAGGAGGCCCAAGAATCGAACTTGTCGAAGGATCAAAGGTTAGAAACCTTTGGACACCCATAAAACCTTCTAGGTATGAGGAAGGGGTAAGCCCAAAGGAGGAGAGATCTCAGTCGTTCGATCCAAACACAAGAGAATCATAACCATCCATCAGGAGGGAAATGTGGTGAACGACCAACGTTTCACTGACTCGCGCTTGGGAGAAGTTAGAGGGCAGAGCACCAAGAATTTGTGAGATGCAAAACCATGATTTGATCTGAGCCGTTGGACTCAGGAAAGATCTAGACTGTTGATTATCCAAGGTGAAATATCGACATTTCCGGGATCAAAAGATTGGAGGTGACAAGTCTTTCCACTTTGTGAAATGTGAAGTCCTAAAATCATCATGACCATCATATCGAGGGAGGATCTGGACCATCAGACCTAAAGCATCATGATTTCGGCTACCAAGAGAACGAAGGTAAGAGAACTCTGAAGTCAAGAAATGTGAAATGCCGACTTGACCGCAACCGTCGATCAAAGGAAAATCTGGGCCATAGATATTGAGTCATCGTGGTTTCGGCTATCGGGGAAATAGAGGTAGCAGTTCTCCCAAAGTCGCGAGGTGAAAAATTGTGACACGCCTTTGATTCAGGCATGTGGTCACTGCCAGTGGTCACAAGGGAGTCAGGGCTTAGCAGAGAAGAGCTAGCGCCCATTTAGCTTTGAAATTTGAACAACGCTTAGGAGGGGTCCGTGGATCTCGTGTGACCTGCACCTTTGGAGAAAGGACCTATGTAAGTGAGTTTTGGGTCTAGCAGAGGCCCGAAGAGTCGTTCAGACTCGATTTCTTGATCGATCCTAGATCGGGAGGTTGTGCAACCTTTAGGAGAGAAGGGGGGTTTCCACGACAAGTCCACTTTTCAAGTTTCAAACATTTATTCTTTCTTTTCTTACTGGGATAAAGTCCTTTTATAGATATGCATTTAGTGCATTAGGACAAGGGGCAATTACCATTAGAGGGGGTAGAGCTCTAGCTTGCCTTTGGATTTTAGATTTTTCCATTCATTATACCATTTTATTTCTTTATTTTATAACATTATTTCTTTAATTTTTTATAGAAACTACATCAACCTCAACATTCTATCCCTTCTCATAGGAGAATGAACCACAGGTCCTTTTGGGATACATGTAAAACCATTACCAAAGTCTAGTACACTGCGACATGATCTAGGATGATACATGTTAATTGTTGGGGGGGGGTGGATGGAATTTTACCCCTATCAAAGATTCCTAGTAGTACCCCTATTCCCCAAGGGTGAAAACACGGGACTAGATCACTAATGATGGCCACCAAAGTGAAACAAGGAAAAAATCATAACTTTTGAGCTTATGATCCATTATCCAACTTCAAGTCATGATCCTTACACACATGCCTAATGTATTAAATATGACACTTTATATGAAACAAGGAATAATGTACCTTATGATGACGCTGGGCCACCATCTTCCAATGAACCATGTTGATCAAGTGTGATGAGCTTGTTGATTAGGAGAGAGGCATCTAGAGGGTGCTACTGGGCTGCTGCATGTGAAAATGTTAACCATCATCACCATCAAGATCATTTTCTTCATTGTGGGCCATGAGACATGATATCCTCTAATTACCCTAGGTGAGAGGGGGTAACACATCCAAAATATCAAGTATCATTGTATCAAAACAATGTACCATTCATCATATTCCATTTATCCATACACAAGTTATATGCCAATGTTTAACTAATGAAAGAGGGAAGATTATGTGCTAAGTATAAACATCCAATGTGTTGAGTTTTGGTGTACCTTGGGAAGTGGTCCCCTTGTGGTTTTGGGTCTCTAACCCCAAGAGGGAAATACATTGGGACTATGTAACTTGTACTTTATGTCTAATTCCACTTTGATTTCACTTAAGTCAAAAATTTGGAATTTTGTCACTTAAGGCAAAAGTGACATTTTATTCACTAAGTGGGCGAGTGAAGGGACATAAAGTGAACTTAGGAAACTTAACCCAAAGTTGGTTTCTAAGTGATATTATTTTTGGATGATCTCACCCATTGATTAAATGGTGATTAGAGTGATCTAGGCCATCCATATTTAGGTTTCCTTATGGATGGTTCAAGATGGGCACATAGGGCCAAAGGAGGCTCATTCACTCATTTGTTCACTTGGAGAGTTTGAGAGAATGAATTAAGATGAGGATGGAGGCTATGGATGAGGGAAGATTGGGTGCCTACTTTCATGTAGGTTTCATGGAGGCTTGTACTCTCATTTATTTGTGGTGAGGGATTTTTCTTTGAGGAGGGCACACTCTAGGAGGAGGGTGCATACTTAGCAGGAATTAGCAGTTCTTGTGATACTTCAGATCTGAAAATTTCATCATTGAGGAGGCACGCAAAAGCTTATTTGTGTGAAATGGATTCTCAGTTGGGAAAGGGAGGATAAAGGGCGGATTGTTTCAGTGATATTGGCAAGAAAGGAAGAGGACACACTTTGCTTGGGCACATTTCTTCTTGGAACCTTGAGCAAGGCTTGAGAGGATTTTTCTTCTTGTACAGGTTCCATTGTATTTTCTTACTTGTTGTATCTCATGCTTTAGACATCACTTATATACACTTTCATTCTAAACTGGTTTTCCCTGGCGGTTTTATCTAGGGTCATGTTGACCAAAAATATATGTGTTCATTTTTCATGTATGATTAGTGTTTAAATCAATAGTAGGATCTTGTTAATATCCTAGAGGAGTGCTATATGTTTTGAGGTTTTCATGTGATAACACTTGGTTACTAAAACTACTTGCAAGGGCACCTTAAAAGAACATATAACCATCAGTTGAGGGCAGAATTATTGGCAAAAGTATACATACATATTTTCCATCCTAAAACACAAAAAAGGACATATTTTCATAACCAAAATTAGAGTCCAAAAAGAGGTCATAAGACAGGCTTGTTGGGCAGCCCTCATAGTTCCTAAAAAATTTACATGGTATCAAAGCCTTCGTGGATAAGTTTTATTGATTTGTAGAGCATTCAGTGGGCAATTTTGTGGGAATGTTTTGGAAATTCATGGACAACCTATTTTCACACATGTGTTGACAGGAGTGAGGTTGTATTTGGAAAACCTCTTTTCACTCCTGTTTTGACAAAAGTGAGGCTTTGGTTGGACAACTCTTTTCACACCTGTGTTGACAAGAGTGAGGTTGTACTCTTTTGTAGTGTGTAGAATTAGTATAATTTTCAGTGGACAACCATGTCGGTGTCTCAGATGAGGGCATAGCATAGGATAGTTGTAGCTAGCTACTAGTCCCCTTGGAAGACCAAGATCATATTTGTCTTGGAGGATCTTGAGCTATGGGATATAGTTCAAGCTCCCGTAGTGATTCTTCCTCCACCAATTCCATCTCCCTTGTTGGATTGATATTTTAGGAAGAAGAACACCAAGGCGAAAAGGACTATTTTTGATGCGGTGAAAGACCACGTCATACCCCATTTGACTGGGAAATACTATTCTTTTGAGATGTGGGCCTCACTGTGCAAGCTTTACTAGAGTCCCAATTAGAACCAGAAGATGGTTCTGCACAAGAAACTCACGAGCATTTAGATGCTTAAGTATGAGTCGATGACTTCATACCTTAGCATATTTACATATATTTGAAATGCTTTATCAACAATAGAAGAGATTTTGGATCCAAACATTTTGGTGAGGACAACCTTAAATGGATTCTCCAAACCTTGGGTTCATTTGTACGAGGCATTGTGGCCTGAGAGCTCATGACCAATTGGGAGAGACTCTGGGACGACTTTGTTCAGGTGGAGCTGAGATGCAACTCTGGGTATTTAATACAACAATGTTCTCTGAGGGTGATGAGGATATTTCTCTTTTGACAAAGGGAAAGAAGAAGGTCGGCAAGGGTGCTAGACATGGTCCCAAGTTGGGGTCCAATCCACAAGAGAGTGGCAGTGTTTATAAGAGGGATATGAGCAAAGTGAAGTGATTTTCTTGAAAGAATATGGGGCACTATGCTAGACAATGCACCAACAAGAAGAAGAGGCTGAGTGGTACAACAAATACAACATATGAGGCAGAGTTTGAGGCACAATTTGAGAGCAAGTGTGCCTTCCTTATTTGCTACACTTTAGTTAAGGCGACACATATCATTTGGTATAAAAGACAACAGAGATTTCAACCACATGAGTGGTGTTAGAGAGCACTTCACTGACCTCATAGATCCAAAGGTCAAGATGGATATTTATCTTGGTGATGACACCATTTTCAGAGTTGTTGGGCATGATACAATTACTTTTTAGAGGGAGAGTATGCCACCCATTTCGTCCAGAGATGTGTTGTATGTTCTTGGGTTGAAAAATAATCTAATATCGGTTTCCACCCCACATAATAGGGGTATTGAGGTGTCCTTTAGAGGGAAATAGGTCCGCATACACCCTAAGGTTTCCCGTATCACCTTAGGGAAGGTGATTGGAGTGAGGGATGGTAAACTATATAGATTACTTTTTCATCCCCTGCATGCTTTGGCAGGGAGTAGCGACAACAAAAATCACTTGTGTGAGTTGTGGCATCGAAATATGGCTCACCTTCATCATGGGGATCTTTGAGGGATGAGATAGGTTGTGAAAGAAGTGCCATAGTTCATCTTAGAGAATTAGGATGTGTGTAGAGGGTGTGTGCTTGATAAGTTTACCAAGTTTTTTTTCCCCAGCAGTGATAGAAGATCATCTGGGATATTGGATTTAGTACAAACTGATGTGTGTAGGCCTATGTCTCATACGTCCTTAAGTGGTTGTGAGTATTATCTCACATTCATAGATGACCACTCAAGGAAGACATGGATCTATTTCCTAAAGATCAAGAGTGAGGTATTCAAGTGGTTCCAAGAGTTCAAAGCTATTGTGGAGAACCAAACAGGAAAGAGGATCAAGGTCTTTCGGTCAGAAAATGGAGGTGAGTATGCCTCCACAGATTTTGTATACTTCCGTACCCATGCGGTGATTAGAAGATATATGATCAGTCCTTACAACCCCCAACAGAACAAGGTTGTTGAGAGGAAGAAAAATACCATTGCAAGTGCAACGAGATCTATGCTGCATGTTTAGAATTTTCCTTTATGCCTTTGGGCTAAGGCGAGTGCTACTGCAGTTTATCTGCAGAACAAGAGTCCCACAGAGTTTTGGGGAAGAAGACTCCTGAGGAGGCCTTCACTGGTAGTAGGATTGATGTTGGGCATATCAATATTTTTGGATCCTTGACATACTTCCATGTCCCTTCAGAGAAGAGGACAAAGCTAGACCCCACATCCCAACAAGGGATTCTAGTTGGTTGCTTAGAGGTATCGAAGGCCTACCAAATCTACATTCCATCACAACAAAGAGTGGTGGTGAGCATAAATGTTATATTTGAGGAGCGTAGAGCCTTCAAGAGGTATCTTGAGTTGAGAGACAGTATTGAGTAGTTTCTAGAGACTTAGATTGATGTTTCATAGGGAGCACAACCTTAGGTGTCGAGTGCACCAGTTTCAGGGGTGATAGGTTCACCTTGCACAACTTTAGGTTCACAGTTGTAGGGGGTTCAGGCATAGGGTGCAAAGGCTTCAGAATATCAGAGTGATGGGATTAGATTTGAGGTGAAGACTCTTAGATGTGGAGATATTACTTATCCTTTGGTTAATCTAGGGAAGAGGGAACCGATATGGTTTCAGTAGACCCTAAAGGAAGCCAAGGAGAATGTATGAGAGCCCAAGATATTGTTCAGAGAGAGCAGAGCAAAAAAGAGTCTTAGTTCCTACTTGGCGATGGTGATGAGCATCATAGATGCAGAGCCCAAGACATTTGCGCATGAAATTGACCAATAGGTTTGGGGAGAGGCCATGCTAGAGGAGTATGACTCCATTATGCACAATGATGTATGGGAGGTGGTGTCGAGGCCAGAGGGGAAGTTAGTTGTGACTTCTAGATGGTTGTATAAGACCAAATATGTTATATATGGCATCATAGAGAAACACAAGGCCTAGTTTGTGGCGCATGGATTCTCTCAGGTAGAGGGAGTTGATTACGATGAGACATTCACACTAGTTTCAAGATACACTTCCATTCGTAGTATTATTTCTATAGCGGCAGAGATGGCTTGGAGGATACATCAGATGGATGTAAAGACCACATTTCTTAATGGATTTATTAAGGAGGAGGTGTACATTGAGCAAGCACAGGGGTTTGAGGTGTGTAAGAGAGAGCCTCATGTGTGCTTCTTGAGAAAGAAACTGTATGGTCTGAAGCAAGCTCCCAGAGCTTGGTATTCACGCATTGAGTCATATTCGCTTCAGATGGGATTTGAGAAGATTGATGTTGATCCTAACCTCTATTACATCATTAGAGGTGAGGACATGATCATTCTCATTTTGTATGTGGATGACTTATTCATCATAAGAGAAGAGCATCTCATAGTTGAGTGCAAGATGAGTCTTGCATCAGAGTTCGAGATGACTGACATCGAGTTGATGCATTATTTCTTGGGCATGGAGGTATGGTAGGAGCAGGGTCACATCTTCCTGGGACAGGGAAAGTATGTTGCAGACATTTTGAATAAATTTTAGATGGAGGACTATAGGCCTATGTCAACACCCATGGTGATCCATATTATTTTTTGAACGAAATAAAATTATAGATATTACAATGAAATACTCATAAAAATCGCCAGAAATAGAGAGATACAACAATACATGATTTCTATTAATGAAAGAAATGTATAGAGACTATAAAAATACAGAGTGCAAGACTCGCTATAATGGTGGTAGATTTATCTTTGAGAAGAGATGTGACAGCTACGCTCATTCGCAAGAAGATGTTTACAATGAGGCTCTGAAGGCCTTTTTATGATAAACATGAATGCCAAAACCCTAGACATCCAAAAACATAACCCTAGGAGATGAAGTGCCAAAATTCACGTGGGACCCATTGGGGTAAGTTAGTACATTAACTTCCCGAGTACGTAGCGTTTTGATCAAATACAAAATTGATATTTAAGCCTTAGGAGACAAGAGACAAAGTAATAATAAGCTAGTTGATATAAAATTGTAGCAATAGTAAAGTTTACAACAACAATTGATTATTTTTAACAACTGCGATAAAAACACTTCAGAAATGCTTGAAAAGATAGTGAAAAATCAACATTCACTATGTATAATGATTACCAATTGTCACAAGCAAATTCGGATATGGTTAGCTAGAAATTATGTTAGTGTGTGCAGAAAATTGCAGCAGTTAGTAAGGCTGAAACAAATTTTTGTAACATCAACCACAAATTTAGTAAGTTAGACTAATTTAGGGTTAGATTTATTTGGTAAAAGATTGATAGAGGAGAGTAATAAAGTTGTTTGATCAATCCTTCACAAGAGCAAGTAGAAATCGATGCCTTTTGGGATTATGGANCACAAGAGCAAGTAGAAATCGATGCCTTTTGGGATTATGGAGTCAATTACAACAACAACAAATAACTTGGAGAAATAAATGATAATAATGGTATAAGGAAGGATAAATAAAGTATTGAGGTGTTGGCACTTCAAGGCCTCAAGCTTTAAGTCTCAAATATGGAATTTTGGCTAGAGTGCAAGCTCTTTTGGGCTCTAGTGAATTCCTCTTCTCCTTGGACACTTGAAATATAATATGAACAAACTACTAAAGTATGATTCCTAAAGTTCTAGCACTTTTAGGTCTTTAGGGACATAATCTAGTGAAATATTTTCTTGACAATTTAACAAGTGGAAAGAGCTAGAGAAGGACAAAGCACCTTATGTCCCTTCTCCTAAGGTTTCTTAGCCATAAATTTCATAATATTCAATGTGAAAAAGTAAAATATACCATAACCATTCAAAGCATGAAAAGAAAGTGCATATTTTACTTACTTCACCAAGAATAATCAAGCATCAAACCCTATATTTGCAAGACACTTCACCAAAAAATGATCCAAGAAGCATTAAACCAAGTCTCCAAGCGGTGCACATCATAATTTCAATGAATAACTCCCAAAAAGGGTGCAAATTTCAGTCCTTTCTCTAAGTGAGGAGAGTTCTGATGATAATACGAATTTGGCTAGCCATATTTGTATGGGAAATCCTGGCCTTATTATCCAAAAGTTGTATTTTCACATTTTTGAGCCTACTTCTCAGTTTGCTCATTAAAATTTAAAATGAATTTAATTTCTTACAAAATTCCCCTCAAAGGGTGACGTCATGCCCTTCTAGGGTGATGTAGAGCTCCATATGAAGGTTGTTGGGGTAGAGGAGTGTAGCGTTTGGCCTTCAAAAATATTAGGATGTCTCCAACTGCCAGAAAAGATGCCAAGTGTCCATCCTTCACCCTCAATCCATCTCCACAAAACCCTATCTCATTGAAGTGATGTCATAAGCTAGGTAGATGATGTCTAGCCCTCAAAAGCGCAACGTCCAAGTGTGGGATGATGGGGAATCTTCATCTAGGCCTTTCCAGAGTTTCTCCAAAGGAAATGACCTCCTTCTTCATTTTTAAACAAGTCATCACGATCCTACCCCAGACGAGGGACTCTATATCCATCCCTGGACTCCAAATTCCTCATGAAGGTATGAATATGTCATCTCGTCATGAATACTTGTCCATCGGGAAAGGTCTTATAAAAAACAAGAAGATACACCCTCCAAGGGTCCATAAGTCACAGGATCATGCTAAGTAAGCCACATCTAATAATCAAACCACTCGAACATGTCCATAAAACCCCCCTTTTCAAACTAAACAAATGCTTAAAGACGTTACACAATTTTTCAAATTTAGGTGTGGGAGGGGTGTCAAGGAATCCTATTGGGACAATCAATCCTCAAGTCAAGGGTGTTTTCCAAGAGAAAACCATCTAAGTAAAGAATATGAAGTGGACGGGGGTAATACTTTTGGGCATGGGGTTCATGAAATTAAAGGGTTCATATTGTCTCATTTATTGGTGCCTTTGTAGAGGGTATTCCGCCCTTCGTCCGCGATGCAAAATTTTTCCAAGCCCATTTATTTGTCGTTAATTAATTAAAGTAAAAAACAATTGGGTACTCCAAATGGGTAACATTAAACTTGGGAGGAAGTATCACAATGTCACTTGAAGGGAGAGATACATAGAGTTCCATAGCGGTAAAGCATAGGTTGTAACACACTTTTGTAAATACCTCAACCAATGGGACGTCTATATATGTGAACTTCAATTTTGCAGGTCTTATGATTTTAAGAGCTAACGCTTCATTGTTTCTCAAGACCTCTTGGGTGAGCAATTGGAAGGTTTATGATTTGGATTTTATCTTTTTCCAACTACTTTCCCCTTTGGGCCTTTATCCCCTTCTACCCATGAAATGAGGTACAATCCCTTCTTGGGTCAGTATAGCTGGAAATCCCAAAAGATAAGGAGATGAAAGGAAATAAGTGTGGAAATTCACAAGTATGTTGGGGAGTGGTTGATGAATCTTCAAAGAAACCATCGATAACACCCTATTCCCGAGGATGACCAACTTACTAGGACAAAATGACACCCACCAAGGTTAAATAAGGAAAAGAGTATAAATTCCAAGAAAACGTTCTATAATAAAGAAAGATTCTTTGAAAAATATCAAATGATTCAATTATTAGAGTGAAACTTAACATGATACCATACTCATTATCTCATGGAGCAATACCTTCCGTCCTTTGGGGCCAGGCTGGTGCGATGGACACTGCTCTTCTGTTGGTGACACTTGATGGTGCATCAATGAATAGGAGGGGCTCTATGTGGATATGGTAGTCAATTTGTCTCTCGACTCTCGACAACAAATAACTTTAAGAAATAAATGATAATAATGGTCTAAGGAAGGAGAAATAAAGTCTTGAGGTGTTGGCACTTCAAGGCCTCAAGCTTTAAGTCTCAAACATGGAATTTTAGCTAGAGTGCAATCTCTTTTGGGCTCTAGCGAATTACTCTTCTCCTTGGAAACTTGAAATATAATATGAACAAGATACTAAAATAGGATTCCTAAAGTGATAGAACTTTTAGGGCTTTAGGAACCTAATCTAGTCAAAGATTTTCTTGACAATTTAACAAGTGGAAAGAGCTAGAGAAGGAAAAAGCACCTCATGTGCCTTCTCCTAGGGTTTCTTAGCAAGCAATTTCATAATATTCAATGTGAACAAGTAAAATATCCCATAACCATTCAAAGCATGAAATAAATTTCATATTTTACTTACTTCACCAAGAATAATCAAGCATCAAACCCTAGATTTGCAAGACACTTCACCAAAAAATGATCCAAGAAGCATTAAACCAAGTCTCCAAGAGGTGTGCATCATAATTTTAGCGAATAACTCCCCAAAAGGGAACAAATTTCAGTCCTCTCCCTAAGTGAGGAGAGTTATAATGATAAAATGAATTTGGCCAACCATATTTATATGGGAAATCATGGCCTTATTATCCAAAAGTTGTGTATTTTCACAGTTTTGAGCCTACTCCTCAGTTTTCTCATTAAAATTTAAAATGAATTCAATTTATTACAAAATTCTCCTCAAAGGGTGATGTCATTCCCTTCTAGGGTGACATAGATATCCACATGAAGGTCGTTGGGGTAGAGGAGTGTAGCACTAGGGCTTCAAAAGCCTCAAGATGTCTCCAACTACCAGAAAATATGTCAAGTGTCCATCCTTCACCCTCAATCCATCTCCACAAAACCCTAGCTCATCAGATTGATGACATAGGCTATGCATGTGACATTTATCCCTCAAAAGGCCAATGTCCAAGTGTGGGATGACGGGAAATCTTCATCTAGGCCTTTCCAGAGTGCCTCCAAAGGAAACTACCTCCTTCTTCACTGTGCAACAAGTCATCACGATCCTACCATATATGTGGGGCTCTGAATCCATCATTGTGATTTAAATCCCTCATGAAGGTCCGAACAAGTCATCTCCTCATGAATACCTGTCCATTGGGAAAGGTCTTGCAAAAAACAAATAGATACACCCTCCAAGGGTCCATAATTCACAGGATCATTCCAAGTAAGCCACATCTAATAATCAAACCACCTAAAAATGTCCATAAAACCCCCCTTTTTAAACTAAAAAAATGCTCAAAGACATTATACAATTTGTCAAATTTAGGTGTGGGAGGGGTGTCAAGGCATCCTATTGGGCCAGTCAGTCCCCAAGTCAAGGGTGTTTTCCAAGAGAAACCCATATAAGTCATGTAAATAAGATGAAGTGGATGGGGGTAATAATTTTGGGAATGGGTTTCATGACATATAAGGGTTCATATTTATCATTTATGGGTTCCTTTGTATAGGGTGTGATGCCCTTAATCCACGATGCAACATTTTTTCAATACCATTTATTTTCCGTTAATTAATTAAAGTCCAGAACAATTGGGTACTCCAAATGGGTAACATAAAACTTGGGAGGAAGTACAACAGTGTCACTTAAAGGGAGAGGTACACAGAGTGGCATAAGGGTAAAGCATAGGTTGTAATGCACTTGTGTAGATCCCTCAACAAGTAGGACGACTATATATGTGAACTTCACTTTTGCAGGTTTTATGGTTTTAAGAGATAATGCTTCATTTTTTCTCAAGACCTATTGGGAGAGAATATGGAAGGTTTATGATTTGGATTTTATCCTTTTCCATCTACTTTCCCCTCTAGGCCTTTAGCCCCTTTTTCCCATGAAATGAGTTACAATCCCTTCTTGTGTCAGTACACTTGAAAATCCCAAAAGATAAGGAGACAGAAGGAAAGAAACGTGGAAAGTGATAAGTATGATTGGAAGTGTATGATGACTCTTCAAGGAAACCACTAGTAGCACCCAATTCCTGAGGGTGACCAACTTACTAGGACATAATGACACCCACCAATGTTAAATAAGGCAAAGAGTATAAATTCCAAGCAAACATTCTATAATAAAGAAGGATTCTTTGCAAGATATTCAAATGCTTCAATTATTAGAGTGAAATTAGAGTGACACTTACCATGATACCAAAATCATTACCTCATGGAGAAAGACCTACTGTCCTTTCCAAGATGATGCAATGGACATTTCTTTGTTGTTGGTGACATATGATGGATCATTAATGAATAGGAGGGGCTCTACGGGGCTATG
>ML782990.1:6059-16476 GCA_009831015.1 Picea engelmannii
ATATATATATATATATATATATATATATATATATATATATATATATATATATATATTTTCAGATAATCAATAATATTATTATTTGTAACCTAAAAATACAATAAAATATTTTCAAATAATCATATTATATATTTATTGATATAAACAATATTATTAAAAAATTATATAATATTATATTATATACATAAAAATATGTTAAATAATCAATATTATTATTTATAACCTAAAAATATAATAAAATATTTTCAAATAATCAATATTATATATTTATATAAACAATATTAATAAAAAATTATATAATATTATATTATATACATAAAAATATTTTCAAATAATCATATTATATATTTATATAAACAATGTTAATAAAAAATTATATAATATAATATTATATACATAAAAATATTTTCAAATAATCAATATTATTATTTATAATCCAGAAATACAATAAAATATTTTCAAACAATCAATATTATATATTTATATAAACAATGTTAATAAAAAAAAATATAATATTATATTATATACCTAAAAATATTTTGAGATAATCATATTTATATAAATAATGTTAATAAAAAATCAATATAAATATTATTTTATAATCTTACATTGTTTATATAATTAAAATATGAAATATAAATATTATTAAATAGAACAATGTGTTAATTGGTTATTGTTGGGCTATTTGTTGTATGAGTCTTAGTAATGAATCAATTAAAACTAACTTTCTGTTTCATAAATAAATATTTTAGGGCTTTTTTGTTTTGTTCATTTGATTTCTATAATTAAAAAGGTAGGTAAGGTAATTTTATGAGTCCGAGTAATGAATCAATTAAAATTAGTTTTTTGTTTCATAAATAAGCATTTTTGGGCTTTTTTGTTTTGTTTATTTGATTTTTATAATAAAAAAGTAGGTAAGGTAATTTTATGAGTCCGAGTAATGAATTAATTAAAACTAGCTTTATGTTTCATAAATAAGTATTTTGAGGCTTTTTTGTTTTGTTCATTTGATTTCTATAATTAAAAAGACAGATTAGGTAATTTTATGATAAAATATAATATATTTTTAAGTACTTAAAAACTGTAACTTTAAGGAAACATTATCATTATTTTATTTAAGTCTTATATACCAACAAGTTATTTAAGAATTTTATCAATACAATGTTAATGGATTTGCACATTTCAAAGATATTAAATTTTATGTTTATTTTTATAGAAATATTTTAAATTTTATATAAAAGATTTTCAATATTGAGATTTTTTTTTTTTTAATTGTGTTTTAAATTTTAATTTTAAAATTTAAGAAAAAAAAATCATAAAAATATAACTGTATTTATTATTCTTACCAAGTTCTTGATGAGATATATAGATTGTATTTATTAAAAATAATGAATAATTATAATATTTTATATCATTATGTATGAATAATAATTATAATATGATGACCATGATGATGATGATGACAGAATTGGTCTATGAGACCTTAAGAGGGGAAGGGATTACTTGCAATTCTTTAGAATTTTGTTTATTTGCTTGAAAAGAGTTAAGAAGATATTTTCAAGGTCACCATAGTTTTGTTCAATTAAAATTGTAGGAAGGTTCCTAGTGTGACAAATATTTTGAAATTGAGATCTAATCAGACTAGACAATCTAAAAGAAAGTGTTTTTCATCTTCAGCCTTCTTAGTATCACAAAGGTGACACACTCTTTCATCCTAAGGCATTTTAGGAATCCAACAACTCCCAGTTTCACTATGGAGCTCATGAAAATTTGTTCTTATCTTAGCAAGGCTTACATTTTTCTTTACACTTGTCAAAACATAGAGATAATTTTGATCTTCTCAATTAGGGTTGATTACATCCTTATAATACCTTAATTTTATTTTTTCCTCTAACTCTATATCACACCACATTTTCTCCTTAAATTTTGATTTAATGATATTTTTAATAGTATCCTTATTCTTCAAAATTGTGTCTTCCATGATTCCCCAATAGCTTAACCAAGACTAGGCATCTTTATGCCATCCTCACTTGAGTCGAAGGTGGATACGATTGGATTTTGATGCACCTTTAGGAAGCCTCTTGTCTTCCATGTTGTTTAACTTGTTCTTATATATTAGGTATCTAGTCATAGACATGCTCTCAATGGGGGGAAGGCTTGCCTCTAAGAGGAGGATGGGACATGGCGTATTTCCTTTAATTTTGCGATTATAGGTTACAAACTTCTTTTGGATTTTCTCTATCTTTCTCCAAGATTCACGAGAGATATTGCATCCCCAGACTTCACATCCATATACAATAACATACGTAACAAGAGTATTAGAGAGGAATTTCTTCTTATCCTATATCCAAAGATCGTCTGATTTACAATTGTTTTCAAGAACGTGATAAACTTTCCATCCCCCAATCATCCTTTTCTCAAATCTATATTTCTAGTTGAGCTTGTAGTGAATATCAATGCAAATGCTTATATGCAGTCACTTCCTCCAAGTTGTTGTTGTCATATGCGAAGGTATCATAAGTGATCTTATTGGATTTAATAATCATGACCTTATTCATGTCAGTATTAACAGTCATACCCATATTGGAGCAAAAAATTGATGACTATACCAATGAGAGTAGTGCCGACATAGCCTCCTTCTTCCAAGAAATCTTCTAACTTGTCAATGTATATGCAAAAAAGGGTAGGGGAAAAGGAACAACCTTGTTTGAATCCAATACTATAGTTAATATCTTTCGCCTAGGCCTCATTGTTCTTAAACTTGGCAATAACATTCTCATAGAGCCTTATTGCAGTTTCTCTCAACTCGAAAGGTACTTTTATCTCTTCCAACCTATTCCAAAGGTTTTTCCTGGGAATCATGTCAAAATATTTTCTAAAGTCAACAAAAAAAGAAGAGGTTGGTTTTATTCTAAACTTGAATGATATATTCTAAACCTGGCATGGCCTTTAGCTCTTTTACCATGAATTTCTATCCAAAGGGTAATCTTCTTTTCCAAAATAACTCCATAGAGCTTGGCTAAAATTGGGCTAATCATAACGGTCCTATAAATAGAGGGAATGTTTCTATCCCCATTTTTAAAAATAGGAACAATGAGGCTTTTCATATAAGGTTTAGGGAATCCCTGCTTGACTGCTAAATTGAAGAGCTTGTGTATGTGAGGGATGAGGAGAGGCCCTCTGATTTTAAAAATTCCATCTAGGTAGTCTTCAATGTCATTAGCTTTCCCATTTGCAAGTCGCTCAACCCCGAACTCTTTGTCATCCAAATAAAAAACTTCATCCCTTTTCAAGACAATAGGATTGGTGTCCATGGAATCAGGGAACTCGTAGTTAATTTTAAGGTAGCAATTCCAATCCCTTAATGATCCGAAAATGATCTTTTAAGACCATGGTTAAGTTTTAAATCATGAGTTCATTAACCATTTAGGAATTGAAGAAAGAGGAATAAATTAATGATATAATGTAACGTTCCCCCGACCACCCGTAGGCTGGGGGACGCCACTCCAGAGCAATCTCTCATGCTCTGACACCAGTTAGTAACATCCCCGGCCTTATACAGGCTGGACCATGCTACTCTAGGGAACGCTTTCATCCTCTCGCTGCAGAACAAATGGTAACATATCCAGTAATCGATTGAGCTATGCCACATAAACTTTCTCTTAAAACTGCATGAAACTTAAACACGTACATACAATACTCTTGTGGAAGCTTTACACATAAACATAAACAAACCATTAAATTATGTAATATATGAATTTATACTGAAATAAAAGTAACTACAGATATGCAACATATACAGGAAATTATAATCACATATATGATAAACCATAACATAAGCATGTAAATAACAATGCAACATATAATTTTATCATACGATTGGTACTTATCTTGGAAATATTGTCACCAACTATGTACATACAATCCACAAATCTCCTAGCCTTAGACTACACTGTTCATCACTCTCACCAGTGAGTCACCCCCAAGCTGGGACTGAACTCCACCTGGGTAAAGGGTTCCTAACCAAGATAAGGCTCATGGACAATAGGAAAGACTCCATCTCAGGTGCTTACTCAACTAACAACCTACAACCTCTCATTCCCCACATGCCTGTCCCACCTAAGGAAGTGTGCCCCTTCTCTACTGAACAGTCCCTCGGCTGCCCCACTTCCCTTCCAGGGCTTCAACAACAGGCTAGACTGGAAGTCTTAGAGCATTGTAGCTGTAGTTTAGCACCTTCGGGAATCAATCCCCAACAATTCTCATGCTCGGAGAATTTATCACGGGCCTAACAACCTGCTTCTTCAATCCCGCTCCAAGCTAAACAGGTACACCAACCGGAAAAGGTTATGGGAACATGCTCATAAATGGTGAAATGGCTGTCTCAAGGATAACAGAATGTGTGAGTGAAAATGGTCATGGAATCATTGACTGGATAACTAAGTGTAGGAAGGAATCACTGTGTTACTCATCATGAAAGTGATGGTGAGAATGATGGTCAAGCTACTGGTAAGAAAAATCCCTGTGAAAAGTGACCAAATGAGCTAAGTCCCCCACGATATGAATGCATGTCCCCAACTTGACACTTGTCATATCAAAAGTTACTTTGGTCCATTTGTCCCCAACTTTAGAACTTAGGATAAAATAATTATCATACTTTATACTTTAGGAAATATTAATATAATATTCCCTTGACTTCCCCCCCCCCCCCNTTCCCCCATCTATTTTATCATGGTCGGTGTACGTGCAACTATGTATTTTATATTAATCATGAGTCATGTACAAAGTAGGTGCATTGGCCTTTGGCATCTAGGCATTCCGGTCTAATACCAAAACATAAGCATCCCAACTTATAATAACTGGCTCACCAGCCTATAGCACATATCATATACACGAGGCTTGTTGTCCTCCATACTATGCGCAATATCCGGGAATGTGCATACTACATCATTTTACTACGCATTTGATGCGCCCACTATTCCACATAATGTGCATTACCAAATGATGTAAAAAAAACTCACCAACTTAAGTACACTTATATTACATTTACAATTGGGTTCGACCGAGGGATATTACAATCCCCTCCCCTTATTTATGCACTGTCCTCAGTGCATCATACACCCATATACAACAGAGTTTTAAAAAATATTCAAAAATATACAGGTATTATGTTTGCATTGCATCCTCATGTTCCCAAGTATCGTCCTCAGGACCGTACCAGGTCCATTGAACCTTTATAATCCCTATGGCTCGGTTCAGGAGATGTTTGACTTTCCAGTCCAAAATGCACACCGGATGCACTTGAAAAGCACCTTCTTGCTCCACCTAAATCACATTCTAATCAATAACATGATTAGCATCAGGTATATATTTCTTTAGCAATGATACATGGAAGGCATTATGAATAGACATAGATGCAGGCAATGCAATCATATAAGCAACTGGACCAATCCTCTCTAGGATTTCAAATGGCCCACAAAATCTGGCTGCCAACTTGGCACAACTTCCTAGCTTTAGGGAACTCTTATTAGCTTTTACTTTCAGGAAAACATGATCACCCACTTTGAATTCTATTTAGGTTATGTTCTTATCGGCATAACGTTTCTGTCTGTCTTGGGCATCTTTTAAATTCTGCTTAATTTTTATCATTTGGTCATCCAGCTCCTTGAGAAACTCTGGCCCCACTACTATCCTATCAACTAGATTATCCTAACTCACTGGAGTATTTCACTTTCTTCCATAAAGTGCTTCAAATGGGCTCATCTTCAATGATGCCTGATACCCATTGTTGTAAGCGAATTCTACCAAGTGCAGGTAGTCTTCCCATTTAATGGTTTGTCCATCACATACATTCTCAGTATATTTTCTATCACTCTGTTCACCCTCTCTGTCTGTCCATCAAACTCAGGATGATAAGTTTCACTAAAGTTCATATTTGTTTTGAATCCTTTGAACAATCCTTTCCAGAAATTCGAGGTGAATTTCAGGTCTCTGTCAGACACAATTGTTTTAGGAATCCTGTGCAATCGTGCCACTTCCTTCATAAAAATGTCAGCAACATCTGTTGCCTTATGCTTATTTTTTAGTGGAATAAAATGGGAAGCTTTTGTAAGCTTGTCCACCACCACCATGATCAAATCATGCAGCTTGCTTTTTCTAGGCAATCCCGTAATAAAATCCATTTTCACCACTTCCCACTTCCATTTAAGAATGGTTAAAGGTTGCATCAACCCTACTGGGTGCCTATTCTTAGCTTTAACTTTCTATCATTCCATACATCTAGTGATGTACTCGGTGATCTCTCTCTTCATACCTGGACAAAAGTAATGGCTCTTGATCGTTGCCACGGTTTTTTGATATCCAGGGTGCCCTACATAAGGAACATTATGTATTTCATGAAAAATCATATGTTTCAAGTCCTGGACATTTGGAAGAAAAATTAAGTTATTGCGCAATAGTATTCCATCTATTCCCAACTTATAATTATCCACCTTCTGTAGAATCTTACCCTATTGTAGCATAGCTACCAATTCTCTGTATTGAAGATCTGCATTTGTAGCCTCCATAATTTTTCTTTTAATATCAATTTGATACATGCTAATGGATGTAGCATGTAATTCATGCACCTTCCTACTGAGTGCATCAGCCACTTTATTCTCTTTCCCCTTGATATGATTTATATCAAATTCGTATTCTCTTAGAAATTCTAACCATCTGCTTTCCCTAGCATTTAGATTTGGCTGATGAAATAAATATTTCAGACCATTGTGGTATGTTCTTAGCTCAAACCTCTTTCCCATGAGGTAGTGTCTCCATTTCCTCAAGGCATGCACTATGGTTGTCAACTCCAAATCAGAAGTGGCATAGTTTGTTGAAATTACTAAGACAACTGAGAGGGGGGGTGAATCAGTTGTTGTTGAGCTTAAACAATTTTAAGTCTATTAATACATTATTAATCTTTCTTCAAGTGATCATCAACATCATACAACATATGGAAAATAAAATTAATGAGCATCAATCACACATAAGGTATACACAGAGACAGATTTTCACGAGGAAACCCATAAAGGGAGAAAACCTCTTCTTCTTCTAAATGATAGGAAGTCTTTTAAGTTATGTACATCATCTATAATTGAGCACCAACTCAATGTGAGGTTGCTACCTATTTTTTGCAAGCTGCAACTTGCTAAGATCACCAACTCTCTATTTTTCTCTAGCACCCACTAGAAGGAAGCACCAACTCCTTGGTTTCTCTAGCACCAACTAGAAGGAAGCACCAACTCCCTGTGTTCAAGCACCCACTTGAACCTCTGAGGACAACAGTCCTCCCTAGCACCTCCCAACCACCCTGGGATATGAAATGAATAATTAAACAACCAACTACACAGATAAATCAATTCTTACCACTTCTTCTCTGTTCGGTAAATCTGGTTTTCTCAACTGTTCTACAACTCTTCTCTTCCTTTGTCTGTTCTGCAATTCTGCTCTCTTTCAACTTGTTCTGTCATTCTGCTCTGCTTCAGGTCTATTCCTCATCTGTTACTCTTCTCTGAGTTTTATATCACACTACGTACATTTTTCAGTCTCACACTGCGCATACTCTGATTTTCCCTTTCTCACTGTTTAATTCATTTTTTGTCCAGAACGACCAACCTCGCACAGTCTATCTCTTCTTCATTTATGCATAGCGCCCACAACCATTACACTTAGCATATTCTTCGGCAAAATAAAAACCATCTAAGCAATTGAAATGCCAAACGATCAAGAATCATGACTCAGTTTAGCTAACAGATTCGTAACTAATGATTTAACTGTGAGAGAGAACAGAAGCCCTCCGATCATATTCAAGTTTATCTGCACCGTTGGATGAAATTTATTAATCTTGCCTTTAAATTAGTTTTCAACATTTTGGCATTCCTGTGGCCAAGTGTCTCGACACTTCATGTCACGATCTCCGAAATTCTGATACAAAGCTTTTTTGTGCTAGCTCCTTCCACTATATGACCATGGCCATGACCGAGCGCTTATGAAAAAAATGCTTTTCGCGAATTCGCATCTCATGAATCTGGAGATGAGGAATCTTGAATCTCCAAGTCACAATCCTCGAAACCCCGAAATGGAGCTTATCAAAGCTAACTCCTTCCCTTCTCATGACCACCGGCGGTGACCATAGGCTGTGCCAAAAAGGCGCTTCGCGAGTTTAGAAACTTCATCTGATCGACGATTGAAATCTCCATAGATCCGACGGTCCAGATCTTATCGCGATATTGCATCTCGCGAGTTTGGATATGAGGCATCTCGACTCTCCAAGTCACGATCCACAAAACCCCGAAATGGAGCTTATTAGAACTAACTCCTTCCCTTCTCATTTCCACCGACAGTGACCATAGGCTGTGCCAAAAGGCACTTCAAGAGTTTATAAACTTCATCTGATCGTCAGTTGAAATATCCATAGATCCGACGGTCCAAATCTTATCGTGATCTCGCATCTCACGAGTTTGGAGGTTATGTTTCTTGCCTCTCCAAGTCGCGATAGGCGAAGCTCCGAGATGGAGACGGATCAACGGTTCAGATCATACCTTGATTTGACGGCTGCGATTAAATCGCAATTTCGCATCTCGCGATTTCGGTGGTTATGTTTCTTGCCTCTCCAAGTCGCGATAGGAGAAGCTCCAAGATGGAGCTCAGATCAACGGTCCAGAAAAAACCTCGAACTGATGGCTGCGATTAAATCGCGATTTTGCATATTGCGATTTTAGCGTTTATGTTTATTTCCTCTCCAAGTTGCGATTCGCGAAACTCCGAAATGGCGTGGGATCAACGGTCCACGATCTCGATAAATATACGGTCCAGATCTTATCATGAATTCGCATCTCACGATTCCTTCGATGGAAGTTCTTGTCACTCCAATTCACGATAGGCGAAACTATGAAATAGAGCTTAGATCAACGGTCCACGTCTTTTGGTGTATTGATGGTCAGGATCTTTTCGTGATTTCGCAAAATCGCTTCACCTTACACTTTTAAAGATTGTGCAAATTCTCCTGGATCCTATGATGGTTGATCCTCACGCTCGGATCTAACGCCTGAGATCTATTCTCCATATCTACACGCTCTTGTTGTCTATATTGAGATCTGAGAGTCATTGGGAATTCTAAATTGTTGATCCAACAATCACTGTTGCTGCTGATCATGCTGATCTTTGCCATTTCTATTCTTGCCAACAATCCTTTACACGCTTATTCGAATCTTCTGTGCATCGTCTATCTTCATTGTTGTTCTTTCCATCAATGACAAGCATTCGCTGTCTGTTAAATATTTGCCAACAATCTCCCCCTTTGGCATTGATGGCAACACAAGCACCCAGATGCATTCAGACTCTCCTCCCAGAATCTTTTCTCCCCCTTTGACATCAATGTCAAAGAAGAAACATGCTCCCCCTAAGTTGTTGCAAAACATACTCCCCTTGTCAACTATGAGCATCTTGGAAATACACCATATATTCAATAAGCACTTCCCCTGACCAGGTGAACAGATTGGACACAATAAATTATAACCCCCAACTTTTAACGAAGATATCCAAAAGGGGTTGCTGCTAAGGTTTTGTAAATATATCTACAATCTGTTCTATAGAAGGTATATAATTCAGTTGAACAATTCTGTTTGTAACTTATTCTCTGAGAAAATGGTACTTTATTGGAATATGCTTAGTCTTGGAATGGAGAACAAGATTCCTGGAGACGCTAATGGCACTAGTGTTATCACAGTGAATTGGAATGGGATCAATGTAAGTTACCTCCAAATCTACAAGAGTTTGTATCATCCATAAAATTTGTGTGCAACAAGTAGCAGCAGCAATGTATTCTACCTCTGTAGTTGATAATGAAATGGATCCTTGCTTTTTACTAAGCCATGCTACTAATGAGTCACCCAGAAAGAATGCTCCTCCACTGGTGCTTTTTCTCTCATCAACACAGTTTGCCAAATCTGCATCTGAATAAGTAGTTAACTGGAAATTCTGATTTTTGGGATACCACAGACCATAAGTCATTGTTCCCTTCAAGTATTCGAATATCCTTTTTACAGCTACCAAATGACTTTGTTTAGGAGTAGACTAATAACGACCTACCATTCCAACAACTTGCATTATATCAGGACGAGATGTTGTGATGTACAGAAGACTGCCTATCATAGAGCAATATGTCCTTTGATCAACATCAGGTGAGATATCATCTTTACTCAGCTTGCAACCAACCACCATAGGTGTGGTAATTGGAGAGGAATCTTCCATCTGAAATTTCTTCAACATCTCTTTCAAATATTTTTCTTGAGAAATAAATATTCCTGCAGAACTTTGTTTTACTTGTAAGCCAAGAAAATATGTCAGTTCTCCTATCATGGACATTTCAAATTCTGTT
>ML782990.1:19541-48332 GCA_009831015.1 Picea engelmannii
TTTGTTCCATCAAACAGAGGGGGCTTAGAGGCTGAAGTCCCTTCATGACTTGTCATGTTTAAGCTTACAGATCTACCTTTGAATAAAAGGAACTCGCTCTGATACCAATTGTTGAAATTACTAAGACAACTGAGAGGGGGGGGGGTGAAAAAGTTGTTATTGAGCTTAACAATTTTAAGTCTATTAATACATTCTTAATATTTATTCAAGTGATCATCGACATTATACAACATATGGACAATAAAAGCAATGAGCATCAATCACACATAAGGTATACACAGAGACAGATTTTAACGAGGAAACCCATAAAGGGAGAAAACCTCTTCTTCTTCTAAATGATAGGCAGTCTTTTAAGTTCTGTACATCATCTATAATTGAGCACCAAATCAATGTGAGGCTGCTACCTCTGTTTTTCAAGCTACAACTTGCTAAGAGAACCAACTCTCTGTTTTTCTCTAGCACCCACTAGAAGGAAGTACCAACTCCCTGGTTTCTCTAGCACCAACTAGAAGGAAGCACCAACTCCCTGTGTTCAAGCACCCACTTGAACCTCTGAGGAAAGAAGTCCTCCCTAGCACCTCCCAACCACCCTGAAATATGAAATGAATAATTAAACAACCAACTACACAGATAAATTGATTCTTACCACTTCTTCTCTGTTCTGTAAATCTGGTTTTCTTAACTGTTCTGCAATTCTTCTCTTCCTTTGTTTATTCTGCAATTATACTCTGTTTCAACTTGTTCTATCCTTCTGCTCTACTTCAGGTCTATTCCTCATCTGTTACTCTTCTCTGAGTTTTATCTCACACTGTGCACATTTTTCAGTCTCACATTGCGCATACTCTGATTTTCCCTTTCTCACTGTTTAGTTGATTTTTCATCCAGAATGACCAACCATGCACAGTCTATCTCTTCTTCATTTATGCACAACGCCCACAGCTGTTACACTTAGCATATTCTTCGGCAAAATAAAAACCATCTAATCAACTGAAACACCAACCGATCAAGAATCATGACTTAGTTTAGCTAACAGATTTGTAACTGATGATTTAACTGTGAGAGAGAATAGAAGCCCTCCGATCATATTCAAGTTTATCTGCACCGTTGGATGAACTTTATTAATCTTTCCTTTAAATCAGTTTTTGACATTTCGGAATTCCTGTGGCCAAGTGTCTCGACACTTCATGTAGCGATCTCCGAAATTCTGATACAGAGCTTTTCTGCCCTAGCTCCTTCCACTATATGACCATGGCCATGACCAAGCGCTTATGCAAAAAATGCTTTTCATGAATTCACATCTCGTGAATCTGGAGATGAGGCATCTCGAATATCCAAGTCACGATCCTCAAAACCCCGAAATGGAGCTTATCAGAACTGACTCCTTCCCTTCTCGTGACCACTGGCGGTGACCATACGCTGTGATTAAAAGGCGCCTCGCGAGTTTATAAACTTCATCTGATTGATGATTGAAATATCCATAGATCTGACGGTCCAGATCTTATCGCGATCTTGCATCTCGCAAGTTTGGATATGAGGCATCTCGACTCTCCAAGTCGCAGTCCCCAAAACCACGAAATGGAGCTTATCAGAACTGACTCCTTTCCTTTTCGTGACCACCGGCGGTGACCATAGGCTGTGCCAAAAGGCACTTCGTGAGTTTATAAACTTCTTCTGATTGTCGGTTGAAATATCCATAGATCCGACAATCCAGATCTTATCGCGATCTCTCATCTCACGAGTTTGTAGGTTATGTTTCTTGCCTCTCCAAGTCACGATAGGCGAAGCTCCAAGATGGAGCCGGATCAATGGTTCAGATCACACCTTGATCTGACGGCTGCGATTAAATCATGATTTAGAATATCGTGAGTTCGATGATTATGTTTCTTGCCTCTCCAAGTCACGATAGGCAAAGCTCTGAGATGGAGCTCAGATCAACAGTCCAGAACAACCTCGAACTGACGGCTGCGATTAAATCACAATTTCACATATCGCGATTTCAGCATTTATGTTTCTTTCCTCTCCAAGTTGCGATTTGCAAAACTCCGAAATGGAATGGGATCAACGGTCCACGATCTCGATAAATCTACGATCCAGATCTTATCGTGAATTCGCATCTCGTGATTCCTTTGATGGAAGTTCTTGTCACTCCAATTCACGATAGGCGAAACTCCGAAATAGAGATTAGATCAACGGTCCACGTCTTTTGGTGTATTGACGATCAGGAACTTTTCATGATTTTGCAAACTCGCTTCACCTTTCACTTTTAAAGATCATGCAGATTCTCCTAGATCCTACGATGGTCAATCCTCACGCTCGGATCTAACGCCCGAGATCTATTCTCCATATCTGTGCGCTCTTGTTGTTTATATTGAGATCTGACAGTCATCGAGAATTCTGAATTGTTGATCCAATGATCACTATTGCTGCTGATCATGTTGATCTTTGCCATCGCTATTCTTGCCAACAATCCTCTGCATGGTTATTCGAATCTTCTCTGTAGCGTCTATATTCATTGTTGTTCTTGCCATCAATGACAAGCATTCATTGTCTATTAAATATTTGCCAACATAGTTTCTTTCATGATCCTTCAACTTCCTTGATTCATAACATATGACAACCCCATTTTGACTGAGGACTCCACCAAGTCCTTCGTTACATGCATCGGTGCATATGATGAAGTCTTCATCTGAGTCTACGATCCTTAAAATTGGAGCACTTGTCAATAATTGTTTCAAGTGTTGGAAACTCTTCTCACAATACAATGTCCACTGAAACTTCACTCCCTTTCTTTGCAAAGAAGTGATTGGGTGTGCAATCTTTGAGAATCCTTTAATAAATATTTTGTAGTAGCCTGCAAGACCCATGAATGATCTCACCTCTGTCACATTCTTCGGTGTTAACCATTCTCTAATGGCCTCTATCTTCTCAGGATCCACTGCTATCCCATCCTTTAAAATGATATGCCCCAAATAATGAATCTGTTTATGGTAAAATGAGCACTTGCTCAATTTGGCATATAACTGACATTCCATTAATACTTGCAATACCATCCTAAAATGATGCTCATGCTCTTCCTCTGACTTGGAATATATAAGAATGTCATCCAAAAAGACAATGAAAAACTTGTCCAAATACTCTCGGAAAACACCATTCATTAAGCACATGAAAAAAACTGGTGCATTTGAAAACCCAAATGGCACCACTGTGAAGTCATAATGACCATACCTTTTCCTGAAGGCAATATTTCTGATATATTCTTCTTTAATCCTTACCTGATGGTATCTTGATCTGAGATCTATCTTTGAAAATATCTTTGCATCCTTCAATTGATCAAAGAGGTCATCAATCCTTGGCAGAGGATACTTGTTCTTAACAGTCACTTTATTCAACTGTTTGAAGTCAATGCAGAACCTTAGTGTTACATCTTTCTTTCTCACAAACAAGACTGGGGCACCCCAAGGTGACATGCTTGGGCGTATATACCCCTTCTTCAGAATTTCTTCAAGCTGGATTTGCAACTCCTTCAATTATGGTGTACTCATTATGTAAGGAGTCTTTGATACTGGCGCTGCTCCAAGAATCAAATTTATATAGAAATCAATGTATATCCTTGGGGGTAGTCTGGGTGCCTCCTTGAAAATATCTTCAAAATCTTCCAGGACTGCATAATCTTCCAAATTTGGCACCTTATCTCTAGGTGTCTCGACCAAATGAGCTGCAATTATTTGACATCCTTTTATGTAACATTTCTTCAGCTACAACATTGAAATATCTCTAATGGTTACTACCCTGGGAATTCCCTGTACCTTCCTTAGTTTCCCTTCCTCATCCAGGCAATTAAATGCTTTGTTATGAAAGTCTAAGAGAGTGTGATGTTGGTCCAACCAATCCATCCCAATTAGACAGTTATAGGAACCTAAAGGAAAGATGTTTAAATATGCCTTGGTGTTCAGTCCATTCATGTACATGAGGCATGAATTAACCATCTCATTAAATTTTCTTCTGGCTCCTGTAGCCAGTTGCACCAACCAGGATTTCCCATGCTTGCTTCTTGGTAATTGCAAACTTTCCACCATCTTAGGGTCTATATAACTATGACAAGCTCCTGAATCAATTAAAATACCAATGGTTTGGTTGTTGATCATACCTTCCACTTCAATCATGTGGGACTGATACTTTTCTTGCTTGTTTTCTAGGGCTGCATAAATCCTTGGCACATATCTACCCATGTCCCCCACTATTTCAGCTTGTTGTACATTGGGAGAAACCCTACCTTTTTCATCTATGCGAGGACAATTTCTGAACCTATGGTCTCCTTTACAACCCCAACATTGCATAGGTGGATTCCTTGGCCCTGGACTCCCTGTGTCAATCATTCTGGGTTCTTTAGGTGTTCGTTGTCCTTGTGGATTATTTATGAAGAATGGTGGCTTAGCTCCCTTCTTCCTTTGATCCATCTTGAATTTCTTATTGTCTTCCCAAGCCTTTTGGAAATATGGCCTTTCTTTCTGCTAATCATATAGGCATTTAGCTCTCCTTATGGTCTCTTCTAGTGTCTTGGGATCATCATACTATATTTTTTCATTGATGAACGATGGAAATCCACTCAAATACCTTTGAATTTTGACTGTCTCATCTTTGATGAAAGAGACATACTTCAACAATTCCATAAACCTTCTCTCATATTCATATATGGTCATACTTCCAAGCTTGAGTTCAAAGAACTCTTTCATTTTCTTGTCATAGTATCTCTTAGTCAAGTACTTCTTCTCAAAATACTTCTTTAATTCCCTCCAAGTAACACTTTTCTCTACAATGTGTTGCACCTGCACAAGTTGATCCCAACACATGGAGGCCTTTCCTTTGAGTTGATAGATAGAAATTCTACCTTCTGCATGAGAAGAATAATTATGCAATTGAAAATACTTTCTCATGCCCATCAACCATGTTTCTGCATCTTCATCCTTCTTGTGCTCACCATCAAATGTAGGAGGTTTGATTTTGTTCATTTCTCCTCGTAGCTCATCCACCCCAGATCTCTTGTACCTTCTGACAGGGGATAGACTTGAGATGTTGCCTGCTCTCTTATTGGAATGCCTTGGGGAATGATGGTGATGTCTACTAACATTTTTTTCTTTTATTTTCTCCTCTAAAGGCTTGTGACTTCCAGATTTCCTTGAGCTACTCTCCTTAACCAATTTCTTTTCTATTATGTTCAAGCCCTCCAATAACTTCATGTTGAATTCATCATGCTTCTCTTTGGCTTTCATAAGCCTTTCATTATCAACTTTATGGCTTTGGAAATCCTTCTGCAAATTCTTAATGGTCTCAACCATATTCATATTTTCATTCCTTTCTTCTCCATGTCCATTGGAGTTTGTTCCTTCAATGACCAAATGGACATCCACCCCTCTGCTCTCATCTTGCTGACTATAATTCCCCTATGCTTCTTCCATTCCTATGGAATCCGCACTGGTATGATCTAATCTAGTTGTTAATTCTTCAAAACATGCAGCCATCGAAAATTATCAGGCTAACAATTCAATAATTCATGAAAATATGCACCATTTTGGTTCAATATATACATCAAAATTATCTCTCCCAATTTCCTGGTGTTATCACCATGACAATTCTAGATAAGACCCAAGTCTCGAAAACATAGATGTGCAGGGCCTTCAGAGATACATCTGTGCAAGAAGGTGGTTTGCCAAAACCACTTTCGCCAAGACGTGGTATCACGTGTCTCAACATGTCAAATCCACTGCTCGTGGAGCGGGCAACGGCTAGTTAGATCACCCTGCTTCACTTGTTCAGTACTTTGTAGCCATGTGACATCAGTTGACTGCCTCCATGTAATGAACTCAAAAGATAATCATTCGAAATGGATTAGTCGAGCATGGAAACCCAACACTCTTGTGCATAATTCGTCTGCACTTCATAATTGGAATTCTATAATTACCAATCCCCAAGAATGAAGGTATCTACATATCCATAATCGAAGCAATGTCCAAAATGCTCAAATTTTTGCTCTCTGTAAAATCATTTTGGTATCCACAACCTGAGATACATGGACAAGGCTAAATCGAGTGAGACTGGTTATTTGAGCAACATGCTAGACTTTCCTGTGAATAAGGAGGAAAGGGTCCTTGCACACATTCTAGCAACTAAATTACACACAGATCCGGCTATAGACTTGTGGTTGGAAGTCAGGCTAAATCCCACTATGAAGGATTTAGTCATCAATAGGCCAGGCGCTAAGAAGAAAAGGATAAAGTGGCAGAAGAAGGAGGAATCTACGACTGAAGCCCTAAAAGTGTTGGAGAGAATCAACCAGTCTGGTTAGATTCTTTAAAGGAGGAGATCACTAAGTTGAAGTGAGTCTTCAACTAAAATTAATCATGTTTTAGTGAATTTTTGAACATCCGATAGTGAAGGTATGGAGCACCAGAGATGATAGGCTTGTTCTTATAGGCCCCTTTTTACAACAGGCTAACTATTGTCATCCCCCTTTTGTAATTTTGTGATTAATACGATTATATAAATACATAAGCGGATTTTAGACTATTTATTACAGAATTCTATCTGGTGGTGTTATGAATCTTATTTTCTTTTATAGCAAGCTTTTCTTGTAAGCTTATATTTCACTTTCATCTGTTTGAATCGAAGGAATATAAAACTCAGAATTCTTTTTAATTAATGCTTCGATGTGGTTGTGTGTTTCTTTTTCTTCTAATATTATGCAAATTAAACTCAGACTCATCGCCTTCCAAGCGACTTTGCGTGCACTAAACTTCGACCTGTACATTTATATTTATCGTGCATAGAAATATCACAAGGTAAAATGCTTTTCCGCGCACCTAAATCTACTGTGCATTTCTTCTCTGTCGCGTCGACAACTTGTGTGCACTACTTTTGCGTTGTGTGCCAATATCCACTGTGGACAATTTTGGTACCGCGCACCGATATTCCACATGCATTTTTCCCTATGCATTGCACCAAGTCAAAGTTCAACATAGTCCATCGCACACAATTATCTGCGCGCATTACTGAATACAATGTCATGAGACAACTTATACTCATACTTATGTATATACCAACAAAAATCCTTTGTGTTAAGCAATACATGCGCACCCCATGTGCACATTACTATGTGTGTGCTCACCATGCAAGGCTAAATTCAGTGCGTGCATTCATACATAATAATATTCTATGCGATGCCACAATTTACCGCGCACACTTGAACGCCAATGTTTTCCCCACATGCCTTGCCAAAATTTACCGTGCACGCTAGCACGCCAACATTTTCCATGGACGCTCCATCACTCAAATTTTGGTCACTTCAAAGTTACTCTTCTTTGAATATTCGCTTCAATGGAACCCCTCTGGCCCATCCAGGCTTAGTGTTGAACTGAAGCTTTGATACCAATTTGTAAAGTTCCCCCGACCACCCGCAGGTCGGGGGATGCCAATCCAGAGAAATATCTCATGCTCTGACACTAGTTGGTAACATCCCCGACCTCATATAGGCCAGACCATACTACTCTAGAGAATTCTTTCATCCTCTAGCTGTGGAACATACAGTAACATACCCAGTAATCGACTAAGCTATGCCACATAAACTTTCTCTTAAAACTGCATGCAACCTAAACAAGTACATAGAGTACTCTTGCGGAAAATTTACATATAGACATAAAAAAACCATTACATTCTGTAATATATGACTTTATACTGAAATAACAGTAACTATAGATATGCAACATATACAGGAAAATACACATAAACATATGGAAATTATAATCACATATATGATAAACCGTAACATAAGCACATAAATAACAATGCAACATATAATTTTATCACACGATTGGTACTTATATTGGAAATATTGTCACCAACTACATACAGATCATCCATGAACCTCCCAACCTTAGACTACATTGTTCATCACTCTCAACGGTGAGTCACCCCCGAGCTGGGACTGAACTCCACCCAGGTAAAGGGTTCCTAACCAGGCTAAGGCTCATGGACAACAAGAAAGACTCTGTCTCAGGTGCTCACTCAACTAACAACCTACAACCTCTCATTCCCCACATGCCTGTCCCACCCAAGGAAGTGTGCCCCTTATCTTCTCAACAGTCCCTCGGCTGCCCCACTTGCCTTCCAGGGCTTCTGCAACAGGCTGGACCAGAAGTCTCAAAGCATTGTAGCTGCAGTTTAGCACCTTCGGGAATCAATCCCCAACAATTATCATGCTCGAATAATTTCTCACGGGCCTAACAACATGCTTCTTTATTCCTGCTCTAAGCTAACCAGATACAACAACTAGAAAATCTTATGGGAACAGGCTCAGAAATGGTGAAACAGTTATCTCAAGGATAACAAAATGCATGAGTGAAAATGGTCATGGAATCATTGCCTGGATAACTAAGTGTAGGAAGGACTCACTGTGTTACTCATCGTGAAAGTGATGCTGAGAATGATGGTCAAGCTGCTAGTAAGAAAAATCCCCATGAAAAGTGACCAAATGATCTAAGTCCCCCCTGATATGAATGCATGTCCCCAACTTGACACTTGTCATATCAAAAGTTACTTTGGTCCACTTGTCCCCAACTTTAGAACTTAGGATAAAATAATTATCCATAATTTATACTTTAGGAAATATTAATATAATATTCCCTTGACTCCCCCCCCCCCCCCTACCTTTCCCTAACTGGTGAAGTTCGGTGCCCAATCTCTTTTATTGTGGTTAGTCTATGCACCGCGATGTATTTTATATTAATAATGAGTCATGTACAAAGTAGGCGCATTGGCCTTTGACTCTAGGCATTTCGGCCTAATACCAAAACACAAGCATCCCAACTTATAATAAATGGCTCACCAGCCTATAACACATATCATATACATGAGGCTCGTTGTCCTCCATACTACACGCACCTTAGTTACTGTGCGCGGTATTCGAGAATGTGCATACTACATCATTTTACTGCGAGGTTCATGAGCGCACTATGCCACATGACGTGCATAACCAAATGATGTCAAAACAACTCACCATCTTAAGTACATGTATATTACATTTACAATTGGGTTCAACCAAGGGATATTACATATAACATGGAAGCCATAATAAGAAATGAATATCTGAAATTAATCACAAAGAATCAACAAACCATAACAACAAAGTTGTTAACATAGTTTGGAAATATTGCCTACATCTCCAGGCCTTTGTCTCAGTGGGTGAGGCTTTCTTATTTCTCTTCAATGCTTCAAAAGTACATCAGAAAAGTGTTAATTGGATTACAATATGGTCTAGATTTATTCTTCTCAACCTCAAGAACCCAACATAACTGATGACACTGAAAATGGTTGAGCGAAGCTCCTGGAATTGGCCCGCAAAGTTCCTCTCCTCAATGGCTTCCCTACATAAAAATGACTTTGGCTTCACAATTCTACAACATTTCTCCTCTTCTAAATCTATCCCAAGTTTCCAAGAACCCTTGGTTTATATATATTTGGAGTGGGCATCATTCTCCCAACTTCCTCCCAATATATGGCCTCAAATCGGGCTTCAGATCTCTCACAAATGGCCAAAATCCATTACAAATAGGCAAAAATCAGCATAAAAATTGTATAATAAGGTTAAAACTCAAATTTGGGCAAATGTAGCCATGCAACCCCTTTTTATTTTTGGCTCCTGGTCGCATGGGGTATGTCCATGTGTCCTTAGGCTAGTCCTAGTGCATTGGCCCCTCTCGTATTTTCTCTTGGTCTTATGGTTGGGCCATATGGTCACGCCCACTCTGTTGTAGCCCCTGGTCTTCAACCCCTAGTTGGTCGGGGCTGGCCCTTGCTAACTAGGGATTATCCCAAAATCCACACCACATGCTAATTGAAAACAAATTCATTGGTTTATAGTTAAGCTCTGCCACATAGTCTGACTGGTCCTCCTTCTTACCTGAATTCTCTAGTGCCTACAGAGGTCATGGCATCAAATCCCCCTGAGCCATACTTTTTTTTTAAATTAGCCGTCCTTGGAAAAATCTGGGGTGCCATGTGGCACCCTGTGATTGGGCCACGTGTCGCCTTGGGATTGGCCCGTACTATCTAGTCACCAGCATAGTCAACGTATAGTCAATGAGCCACATCATCATCATACATCCCATTCAGCTACCATGTCAGCTTTCGTATAACCATGTCACCTGCACAGTCACTTGCCACATCACCTGTCGTATAGCCATGTGCCGTTCCACGTCACGTTGTACTGCAAATTCATCTTGCCACGTCGGCAGCCATACATCCTAATTGTCATCAGTACTGCCACGTGTTATCCTATCATTGGGCCACGTCATGTACCAACTACCACGTGTCATATGTACAGTGCCACCTGCCAAATCCGTACAGGTGCCAACTCAGCCCAAAAACGTCGAATTTGAGTGACATGTGTCACCTCCTGGTGATGCCATGTCAGCATGATGAACTCATCATGAATTCATCTTGGTATCATTCTGACGTCACTTTTCGTACTAATGATGTCATCATTGACTTTGACTATTGACTTTGACCAATTAACTTTTTGCCTGTTTGGGAATTCATTCAAAAGGCGATAAATTTCGCATACAGTGTCTGTTTGAGGAAAAAAAAATATGGTCGGAATCGTTGCAACAAGATGGACACAATGGATCTGATTTCTCCTGATTACAATAACTTTTATTTTTAGGCCTTCCTAGATCTATTTTGGATCACGCCTCTCCACTAATACCTTTTGGTCCTCCAAAAGGGTACTAACCAGTCATCAAGAGTAGGATAGGCCACCCCACTTGTTCTATGTCTTTAAACTCTGTCCTATGCACCTGTATCATCAAGATCAATTGCAAAACAACCATGACAACTGACAACATATTTTTAGCCACTTGTACTCTTACACATCTTACTGAACCCACTACGATCCATGTTGAGAACATTAGAAATGATAACATCATAAATATGACTGCAAATGAGATAATATGTTTGTAGTACTTGCATGACATTAGCTTATCTTGAAGCAAAGTCTGATTGAACTTCCATTCTACGATCATCTCATGTTCATGCTTAAGACCAATTGCTTGATTTGGCACAATTATAGGTCTGTTGCTTGCATAAGTTGCCTTCCTTAATTGTTCCATTGTTTGTAGAGATTGGTTTTCTTTTAAGTGATGAGCATGTACAACGTATTCATTTCCTTCTTTGATTAAGTGATATTGATTATGTTCCATGTAGAAGATTTCTTTGCCATCATACAAATAAGGACTGGGTAAGACCATTCCACATTCATTGAGTGGTACCACATCACACATTACCCCTGTTTGAATCCAATACTACAGTTAATGTCTTTTGACTAGGCCTCAATGTTCTTAAACTTGGCAATAACATTCTTATAGATCCTTATTGCAGTTTCTCTCAACTCGAAAGGCACTTTAATCTCTTCCAACTTATTCCAAAGGTTTTTCCTGGGAATCATGTCAAAAGCTTTTCTAAAGTCAACAACAAAAAAAAGAGGTTGGTTTTGTTATTGTGGAACTCCTCTGCATTGATCCTAAAGGTAACAATATGGTACAACATTGAATGATATCTTCTAAACCTAGACTAGCCTTTATCTATTTTACCATGAATTTCTATCGAAAGGCTAATCTTATTTTCCAAAATAACTCCATAGAGCTTGGCTAAAATCGGGCTAATCATAACGATCCTATAATTAGAGAGAATGTTTCTATTCCCATTTTCAAAAATAATAACAATGACTCTTTGCATCTAGGGTTTAGGGAATCCTTTCTTGACTTCTAAACTAAAGAGCTTGTGTATGTGAGGGATGAGTATAGGCCCTCCGATTTTAAAATTTTCATCTTGGTAGTATTCAATGTCATTAGCTTTCCCATTTGCAAGTCGCTTAACCCAGAACTCTATGCCATCCAAAGAAAAAACGTCACCCCTTTAAATACAATATGAATGGACTCCATCGCATCATGGAACTCATAATGAATTTTAAGGTAGCAATTCCATTCCCTTAATGATCCGAAAATGATCTTTTAAGACTATGGTTAAGTTTTAAAGAATGAGTTCATTAACCATTTAGGAATTGAGGAAAGATGAAGAAATTAATGATATAACATGGAAACCATAATAATAAATGAATATCTGAAAGTAAGCACAAATAATCAGAAAACCATAACAACAAAGTTGTTAACGGAGTTCGGCAAGATTGCCTATGTCTCCGGGCTTTTGTCTCAATGGGTGAGGCTTTCTTATTTATATTAAATGCTTCAAAAGTACATCAGAAAAGTGTTAATTGGATTACAAGACGATTTGGCTTTGTTATTCTTGACATCAAGAACCAAACATAACTGACGACACTGAAAATGGTTGAGCGAAGCTCCCGGAATTTTCCCACAAAGTTCCTCTCCTCAATGGCTTCCGTACATAAAAATGACTTTGGCTTCACAATTCTACCACATTTCTCCTCTTCTGAACCTGTCCCAGGTTTCCAAGAATGTTTGGTTTATATATATTTGGAGTGGGCACCATTCTCCCAACTTCCTTCCAAGATCTGACCTCAAATCAGGCTCCAGACCTCCCAAAAATGGCCAAAATCCATTACAAACAGACTAAAATGAGCATAAAAATTATATAATAAGGCTAAAAACCCAAATTCGAGCAATAGGAGTGCAACCCCTTTTTTTCTGGCTCCTGGTTGCATGGGGCATGGCCATGTCTCCTCGGGCTAGTCCTAGCGCATTGGCCCCTCTGGTCTTTTCTCCTGGTCTTATGGCTTGGGCCATGGGCCATATGGTCATGCCCTAAGTCTCCACATGCCCACTTTGTTGTAGCCCCTGGTATTCAGCCCCTGGTCAGTCGGGTTTGGTCCCCGCCAACTAGGGCTTATCCCAAAATCCACACCACATGCTAATTGAAAACCAAATTCGTTGGTTTATAGTTAATCTCTTCCACATAGTTTGACTAGTCCTCCTGCTTACCTGAAGTCTCTAGCACCTATGGAGGTCACAGGATCGAATCCCCCAGAGCCATAACAAATTTTTAAACTATCTGTCCTTGGAAAAATTTGGGGTGCCATGTGGAACCTTGTGATTGGGCCACGTGTCACCTCGAGATTGGCCCATACTGTCCAGTAACCATCATAGTCAACATATAGTCAACAAGCCACATCATCGTCATACAACCCAGTTAGCTTCCATGTCATCTTTCGTACAACCACATCATCTGCATAGTCACTTTCCACATCACCTGTCATACAACCATGTGTCGTGCCACCTCACATCGTACTGCATGGTCATCCTGCCACGTTAGAATCTGTACAACCCAATTGTCATCTGTACTACCATGTATCATCCTGTCATTGGTCCACGTCATGTACAGACTGCCACGTGTCATCCATACAATTCCATGTGTCAAATCTGTACAGGTGCCAACTCAGCCCAAAAATGCCGAATTTGAGTGACACATGTCACCTCTTGGTGATGCCACATTAGCATGATGAATTCATCATGACATCATCCTGACGTCACCTATCGTACTACTAACGTCAGCATTGACTTTGACCAATTGACTTTTTGCCTGTTTGGGAATTCGGTCAAACCAACTGTTGTAATTTTAGACTCATCACCTGAATCCGATCCCAAGTCTGTTGGTCGTGTTGCTGCTGCAACTGTTTGCCTCCCTTTCCTTTCTTTGAACCACTTCAGTCTCTTCTTGGGATGCAATTTCTAGTAATGGTCATCATCATGCCCTTGTTTCTTGCAATGCTTGCAAGAGAGCTTCTATTCCCTTCTTGTCACTGAATTCGCTTTCTTTCCATTCCCCTTTCTTTTTTCCTCTTTCCTTGAAGATGATTCCCTTGATACACCAACTCTTGTTTTCCTTGCCTCAATGTATGTTGCTTGAACAAAAACCTCATCAATATTAGTAGGCCCAAACATAAATACAATGTTATGAATATGTGCAGGTAAACCTCATATATACTTCATAAGAGTTTCTTGGGTATGTAATGGAATGTCTAACATTAATGTCATCTTACAAAATTCATTTGTGTATTCTTGCAACGTTTGTCCCTTTCTTAGTTTAATACCTTTCCATTCAATTAAATCCTTCTCTTTGTAACATAAATGATAAAATTGATTTTTAAGTGCAGAAACAAAACTTTGCCATGATGGAAATACATTACCCACTTGTTGCGTGCCATTTTTCAACTTGCTTTTCCACTAGATGAGTGTTGTGCCTGCAAGTCGAAGCGATGCCAATTTTATTTGAGTTGCCTCATCCTTGATTTGTTGCACATTGCAATAAACTTCCATCTGTCTAACCCAATTATCAAGCCTCTCTACATTGACTTCACCATCATACATGGGTAATTCAAACTTCACATCAAGCTTAAGTAAAGACATATCATGTTTATGGGAATGTTTTCTTGTGGTGGATTTGGAACTTGTACTTGAAGAAGAATAAGTTGATGGAGAAGAAGGAGGTGAAGGAGGAGGTTTAGGAGGATCCTCTCCTTCTTCACTTTTTGATTTTGAATATTCACCTAGAATCAGTCTCTTCCTCTCCAATTAATGATAATATAAAACCTTTACCATCTTTGACATGGCAAAGAAGCTCTTTTGAAACTCTATCTCGTTGTGAGAAATTCCCTCTTCCGATGCCATATTCTCACTTTGAGAAGTGATCTTTATCGATCTAGTCTCATGATTCTCTTTGAAAATCTTGCCTTCACCACGATTCATCTTTTCCCTGTTAATCATGCAAACTCAAAAACCAACTGTCAAGCTACTCTGATACCACTTGATCTAAAAATTATCTTTTAAGATTATGGTTAAGTTTTAAATCATGAGTTCATTAACCATTTATGAATTGAAGAAAGAGGAATAAATTAATGACTTAATATGGAAACCATAATAAGAAATGCAGATCTGAAAGTAAGAAAAAATAATCAACAAACCATAACAATAAAGTTGTTAACGAAGTTCGACAAGATTGCCTACGTCTCTAGGCCTTGGTCTCGATGGGTGAGGATTTCTTATTTCTCTTAAATGCTTCAAAAGTACATCAAAAAAATGTTAATTGGATTACAAGCTAGTCTGGCATTTTTATTCTCGACCTCAAGAACCCAACACAACTGATGACACTAAAAATGATAGAGCGAAGCTCTCGGAATTGGCTTGCAAAGTTCCTCTCCTCAATGGCTTCCCTCCATAAAAATGACTTTGGCTTCACAATTCTACAACATTTATCCTCTTATGAACCTATCCCAAGTTGCCAAGAACCCTTGGTATATATAGATTTGGAGTGGGCGTCATTCTCCCGAATTCCTCCCAATATCTAGCCTCAGATCACGCTCCAAATCTCCCAAAAATGGCCAAAATCCAGTGCAAACAGGATAAAATCAGCATAAACATTATATAATAAGGTTAAAAACCCAAATTTGGGAAAATGTAGGTGTGCAACCCTTTTTTTTTCTAGCTCCTTGTCACATGGGGCATGGCCATGTGTCCTCGGTCTAGTCCTAGCACATTGGCCCCTCTGGCCCTTGGTCTTAGTCTTATGGCTTGGGCCATATGGTCACACCCTAAGTCTCCACACACCCACTTTGTTGTAGCCACACACCCACTTTGTTGTAGCCCCTGGTCGGTCGAGGCTAGCCCCTATCGACCGAGGCTTATCCCGAAATCTGCACCACATGCTAATTGAAAACCAAATTCGTTGGTTTATAGTTAAGCTCTGCCATGTAGTCTGACCAATCCTCCTGCTTACCCGAAGTCTCTAGCACCTACGGAGGTCATAGGATTGAATCCCTCGGAGCCATAATTTTTTTTAAAACTAGTTGTCCTTGGAAAAATCAAGGGTTCCATGTGGCACCCTGTTATTGGGCCACGTGTCGCCTCAAGATTGGCCTGTATGGTTCAATCACCATCAAAGTTAGTGTACATTCAATGATCCATGTCATTGTTGTATAGTCCAGTCAGCTACCACATCATCTTTTGTATGACCACGTCACTTACCACATCACCTGTCATACAACCATGTGTTGTGCCACGTCATGTTCGTACTTCATAGTCATACTGCCACGTTAGCATTCGTACAACCCAGCTGTCATTCGTACTGCCATGTGTCAACATATCATTGGGACACGTCATGTATGGACTTCCATGTGTCATTCATACAGTGCCACATGTCAAATCTGTATAGGTGCCAACTTAGCAAAAAAACGTCGAATTTGAGTGACACGTGTCACCTCCTGGTGACGTCAGATCATCATGATGTTATAATAATGACGTCATGCTAACATCACCTGTCATACTGCTAACGTCAGCGTTGAATTTTACTATTTACTTTGACGAGATGACTCTTTGCATGTTTGGGAATTTGGTCAAAATGCGATATCTTTAGCATAAAGTGTATGTTTGAGGAAAAAAATATATGGCCAGAAAAAGCACAACCAGATGGATTAATACAAAACTATTTGTTAAATTTTAATGAGTGGATTATATATATATATATATATATATATATATATATATATATATATATATGTTATAATGAGAAGAAACAAGATTTTTAAATGGTTTGTTAGGTTTATTAAACCTAGTTGTTGATGAATAAACTTATTTTAATATTATTTCACATATAATATTATAAATTTTATATAAATGTATTTGCATGAAGATGATGATAATGTGTTCACACATGAACATGCACTTGTTCATGAGCTTCAAGCCTCATCATTCATCTAATTCTCATGAAGGTTGTTAACTAACTAGGTGTTCTTAAGAACATGTGTTAAGGTGCTTACATTCCTAAGAATGTATCCTCTAACAACCATGAAGTTTGTTAACTCAGTGTTAACTAGATGTTCTTAAGAACATGTGTTAATTTTTGTACATTCCTAAGAATGTGCCCACACACATTCCTATAATGTTAATTTTGGAAAAGGTTATGATTTATTTTCAAAATCATTGTAGGACTCTACTAAGGTGATCATTAATTGGTTCCAAGTAAATATTTCATTGAATTTGATTTTTTTTAAATTTCATAATTTTTTTAATTATAAAAAAATGACTAAAAAAATTCCCTTATTAAAATGTAGCATACTTAATTAAAATTCATCATACTTAATTAACATGGAGCATGCACTTGAAGAAAAACCAAACCCAACATCACCAAACACCAACCTAAAATCAAGAAACAAAAACATTGAAATTGATTTAGGGTTAAGGTCATTAAGAACCATTATACAAGACTTGAGAAATACTATAAAACCCCCATCTATTTTCACTAGCCAGATGTGTCTTTCATTATCCACATCCCTAATACCATTGTTACTTCTATTGCAAATTCCCAATGCCACTTAACACACTTTTATTATTATTTAGGGATAGAATGTTTGGCAAGTTTAGGACGAGTCTAGAAAAAAACCAAGTTAGATACCTTAATGTTTAAAAACAACATTTGATGACATTGTTTATTGACCCGAGAAATGGAACATACCCTGTAGTCACAAATAATTGCATTTTTATGTTGGTGCACCTACCAATCATTTGTAAACAGTTGGATGGATAAGTGTTTCATGGTATTTGAAAACGCTCCATGCAATAATAGGGAGGTGACTTTGTATTTCCTTAGGAAATTATGGGTTGATTGTTTTTAGGTCACCATGTCAACTAATTTGACATTATTGAATTTCACCTCCCATTAAAGAAAACATTAGCTAATAGTAAGAGGTCCACTAGACCTTTACCAATCTTATGGATTGATTCTCAAGCACCATGAATTTTCTGTCCATTATTCACACTGGCTAGACCTGGAATTCTCCCTCGTGATTGACCTAGATCACAGTCCAATCAATTACATGGTTAGGATAAAACACATGCTTCTTAATCAAAGATGCATGAAATACATTATGTATGCATATGGATGTAGGAAATGCAATCATGTATGCAACATGACCAATATTCTCTGGGATTATAAATGCTCCAAAATTTCTTGCTGCAGGTTTTTGGAAGCTTCCTAATTTCAATGAACTCTTCTTAGCATGCACTTTCAACAAGACATGCTTTCCCACTCTGAGTTCTCTATGTGTTCTTCCCTTGTCTGCATAACATTTTTTCTTGTCTTGTGCAACCTTCAAATTTTGTTTCATTTTCACCATTTTTTCTTCCATTTCCTTGAGAAACTTTGTCATAGTGATGGCTCTATTAGTCGGGTTTTCCCAACTCACAATTGTGTTGAACTTTCTGTCATACAATGCTTCAAATGGGGTCATCTTTAAATATGCATGATACTCCTTATTATAAGAAAATTAAACTAAATGTAGATAATATTCTCATTTTGATGGTTTATCCATGACATACATCATCAACATAACCTCAATCACCTGATTGCCCCTCTCTATTTTCCCATCTGATTCTGGGTGATATTGATCTTGATTATTTTGAGCATGAAATGAGAGAAAAGATATAATAAATAAATATACTCTCATATTACAAGAGATCCAATAATGTAACACACACACACACACACACACACACACACACACACCCACCCACCCACCCACCCACCCACACACACACACACACACACACACACACACACACACATATAACAAAAGGCACATATATACAATAATACACAATTTCTATTAGTGAGTGAAATGTACAGAAATGTAAAATTACAAAGTGAAAGACTTGCTAGAATGGTGGAAGCTTATCTCTGAGAAGAGATGTGGCGGATATGCTCATTCAAAAGAAGAAGATGATTACAATGAGGCTCAAAAGGGATTTTTAACATAAACGGAGAAACCCTAAATATCCAAAAACCTAGATCCTAGAAGATGAAAATAAAAAAGGTTTGTGACCCCAATGTGGAGATGAAGTGCCAAAAGTCATGTGGGATCCAATGGGGTAAGTTGGTGTAACAAGTTCCGGGGGTCGTAACTTTTGCATACAATCTCTATTTTAAGAACACAATATCTTGTTGGAAAGATATATATGAGTAATACACATTATGTCATCAAACTCTGACTTCGTTTACAGTTTGGGTGTGGCGAGCTCCAAAAACACTGTTTAGGGCCTCAAAATGCCCCCAAAAGTTTAGGACTCAAAAATCTAGGAAATAACTGCTAATGATGAAAATTGCACGTGGGTCATTTGGAATAGGTGGGTGGCCACCGATATCCATATGGATCAATACTCCCCCCTTGGGATGTAATGGTATCCATTGCGTTGAGTTTCCATGGGAGATGGAAAGCGTTTGTTGAATCTGAGCCTTTGTGAGATGCTTGCCTTACTAGAGATGTTGGACTACTAGGCTTGTGGAAGGCTATCACGAACCTAATGTTGGAGGGGTTGGACCTTGTTAACTAGTCTTACTGCATGAGATGATTATGTGTAGAATGAATCTTTATGCTTTGCTTCAATTTTTCTAACCCGCTTCTGTTAGATAGAGGGGGATAGAACCAAGGCCATAGTGCTCATAGTGTCCTTCTGTTCACTTCCTTCCTGAATCACAAAGAAGATAAACTTTATCATATGAGAGACAAATTTGATGCACTGTTGTGTCAAAATAGTAGTCAGAACTACCTCTATTATCCTATGGAGATGATCCCCAAGAGTAATAATGACACTACGGGGTAGAGACTCATAAACAACATGGCGCCTCCACATATATGTCTGGCCCAAAAAGACATCACAGACATTGACACCATACAAAAGGAGACACTCTTGGATGACACAAAGATCTCGATCCTAGTGAAGCCACCCAATGTTGTATGACTTTAGGTGTGGTGTTGTTGGAAATCCCAACTGTTTAACAAACTCTCATAAGATGGAGTTATTTTGGCTTTCGCTATCAACAATGAAATTCAATGGGATATCCTTCACCCACATCTATGAATGGAAGAGATGTTCCCCATCTTTAGGATCTACTGGTGTTTCTGATTGGATTGTTGTGGCTACGACAGTCATAGTGGGGTTTGTGTCAATGATATGTCTCCTTCCATTATTATCTAAATCAGATTCAAAATCCGGGTTTGGATCTTTGTCTTTGATCTCGACCACCAATGATTGTTTAGAGAGAAATTCATTGGTGTTGTGCCAGGGAATTTTGTGGAAATCACACCACTTTCCAATGTCATTCTTTGTCTTTCCCTCACCTTTATTTTCCTGTGTCTTGGATTGGTTTCAGGATGTTTGTTAGGGACGTCTTTATCATACTTTGGTTGTTGCGGATTTGTATACCTAGACTCTCGTTTGTTTTGGTTCTTAAATTTATGCTTGATTTTGACAATATATTGATAAGAATCTCCCAGTGATGAGATGTCCAGAAAATCCATTTTGGTTTGCATGTACCTGTGTATATTCCCATGGTATTTTAGAATGAAATGCCACTCAAAATATTTGATACCTAGATTGGTGCACAAGGTATGGAAGGTATTGGTGAACTTCGACACTTCTTGGCCCCTCTCTTGATGCAACGTGTTCCATCTCATGTAGTGGTCTTCATCGTTGCAAACAGGGTAATATTGTTCCTTGACAGAAACTACGAAACATTCCCAACTGGGTTCGACCTCGAACATTCCAGACTCTATGGAAATTGTCTTGTAGTAAGTTTCCCACCAATGTTTTACATGTGGCAGATCCTTAAGGAGCACGAAGGTGATATTTTCCCTGTCGAAAAAATTGTGTAGAGAGAAATAACCTTCTAGCAGATTTAACCATTTTTCCATAGCATCCACACCTATCTAACCTTCAAATATGGGAATATCAAAATTAATTTGTACATTTAAAGGAGCGGTGCCTCCAAGTGGATTCTTTATGAATATGCATCTATTGTTATAGGAAATCGTCATAGAATTTGGGAAATATTATCCATCATTTCATCCCTCTGTCGCATGAGAGCTTGCTACAACAACATATTAATAGAATTTTTTGCTCCGTTATTTTTCTTTTCTTCTGCCGTGAAGGGTTTCTTGGGTGTGCAAGAGTGATTTTTCTCAAGAGAGACAAGCTTAAGACCCAACCTTCTATACTCAGACCTCGTCGAGGACATGCAATTAAAAATGACCAAGAGAAGCTTACTTTGATGCCACTGATCCAGATTATTTTGAGCACAAAATGAAAGTGGAGATATAATAAAGAAATATACAAATATATTGCAAGAGATCCAAAAATGTAACATATATTTATCGGATATATATAAAAAGAGGCATAGATATATTGTAATACACAATTTATATTAGTGAGTGAAATGTACAAAATTGTAAAATTATAGAGTGAAAGACTCGCTAGACTGGTGGTAGCTTATCTTTGAGAAGATATGTGGCAGTTATGCTCATTTGCAAGAGAAAGATGATTACAATGAGGCTCGAAAAGCATTTTTAACATAAATGGAGAAACCTTAAATATCCAAAAACCTAGCCCCCAGAAGATGAAAATTCAAAAGGTTTGCGGCCACAAAGTGGAGATGAAGCGCCAAAAGTCATGTGGGCCCCGATGGGGTAAGATGGAACAACAACTTCTCCTGGTCGTAACTTTTGCATACGATCTCTGTTTTAGGCACAAGATATCCCATTGGAAATATTTGTTCAAGGAATACACATTATTCCCTCAAACTCCAACTCCATCTATAGTTTGATTGTGGCGAACTCCAAAAATGTTGTTTAAGGCCTCAAAATGGCCCTGGAAGTTTACAACTCAGAAATCTAGGAAATAACTTCCAATGATCAAAACTACATGTGAGCCAGTTGGAATAGGTGGGTGGCCACCAATATCCATCTGGATTAGATATGATGTGCTAAAAATAAAAAATTTCCCAAATCTTTTAAATAATCCTTTCCATAAATTTGATGTGAACTTAGGATCTTTATCAAAAACAATTTTCTTAGGCACACCATGTAGCTTGGAAATTCCACTCATGTAAACATTTTCAATGTTATTTTCCTTGTGATTTAGATTAACTAGAATAAAATAGGTAGCCTTATTTAATTTATCCACCACTACGATGATGGAATCATGTTTCTTTACAATCTTAGATAGTTTAGTAATTAAATCAATGGAAACAACTCCCCATTTCCACTTAGGAATGGGGAATTGTTGTAGAAATCCAATTGGAGGTTTATGCTCAGCTTTTACATTTTCACATTCTATACATCTAGCTATATAATCGTCCACCTCTTTCTTCATTCCTAGCCAAAAGTATTGGCCCTTTACCGCTGCAATTATTTTTTGATATGTCGGGTGCCCAACATAAGGCACATTGTGCATTTCTCTTAGCACTACATTTTTATTTCTTTAGATTTTGGCACATATACCTTTCCCCTGTACATCAGATATCCATCCCCTTTCAATTCATAATCCTTATATTTCTGTTGAAAACTTACCTTGTTGTAATGCCTCTTTTACTTGCAAATAATGTTGATATGAATTTGGCACTTCCAAAATTTTGTCTTTTAAATTAGATATATACATGATAATGATTGTATCATGTGTTTAATTCATTCTCCTATTGAGTGCATCAACCACATTATTTTCCTTACCTTTGATATGTTTTATATTGAAGTCATATTCATTGAGTAATTCCAACCATCTAACTTGTCTGTCATTCAATGATAGTTATCCAAATAAATATTTCAAATCACTATGGCCTATCCTCAACTAAAATATCTTTCTCATGAGATAATGCCTCCACATATTTAAGGCATGAACTATGGCTTCAAAAACTGATTCATGTGTGGCATAAATCTTCTCATGTTCTTTCAACATCCTTGATTGATAGCATACCACATACCCATTTTGTGATTCCATGTCAACCCTTAGGTGATTCCATGTCAACCCTTTTTCCAACATGGCCCTACCCCATCAACCTCCAACACTTTCATCCTTCTCTCTCTCATCTTCCCTTATATTTTGTTTTTCCTTTATTTTTATCCTACTAAAATAAATCACGATCCCTACACATACCTCACTATCCACCTGTTTCTCAATATAACCATATATGGAACAAGGGTCCCACCCCTATACCATACCTCCACTTGGAGCTTGTCCCTTGGATACCTTGATGGGTGGGTCTTGTCCCAAAACCTTTTTCCCTGGGCATACGACTTGCTTGTATGATAGATCATGCAATGGAGGAGGAAGGATGTTCAATGCATAAAATTGATATTGGATGTTAAGATGAAAAGGATTTATCAACACAAAAACCTTCAATACAACTAAAAAACCCTGCGTATACATGTTCCTCCCTCATTCAAATCATATCTTTTTGCAACGTTTCCAAACTTGTTTAAAAACCTATGAGTGATCCAGATTGATTTTCAGCACGAAATGAGAGTAGAGATATAATAAAGAAATGCACAGAGATATCGCGGATATCCAATAATATAACATAAATGTATCAGAGATGAAACCATAAACACAGAGATACAGTAATACATGATTTCTATTAATGAAATAAATGTACAGAGACTATAAAAATACAGAGTGAAAGACTCGCTAGAATGGTGGCAACTTATCTTTGAGAAGAGATGTGACGACTACTTGCATTCATGAGAAGATAATTGTTACAATGAGGCTCCAAATTCCATTTTAACATAAGTAAAATCCAAAACCCTAACCCCGGAAGATGAAAATCCAAAAGGTTTGCGGGCCTCGATGGGGGTAGCTTATACGTTAACTTGTCGAGAGCGTAATTTTTGCATACAATCTCCGTTTGAGGCTCTCGATACACTGTTGGAAAGGTCTAACCGAGAAGAACAATTTTCGATTGGTCCAAGATAGGGAATCTAATTGTCCCCTGGACCACAAATCCCAAAAACAATTCATTTAGGGCCTCAAAACATCCCTGAAAGTTTGGAACTCGAAACACTATTGAAACACTTCCAAGATGGAAAACTATTTTTCGAGCAAGTGGAATAGGTGGGTGGCCACCGATATCCACCTGGATCAATCCTCCCTTCTTTGGAAGAAATGGTCTCCATTGCGTTTAGTTCTCGGGGAAGAGGGGAAAGCGATTGTTGAATCTAAATCTTGGTGAGGTGCTTGCCTTGCTGGAGACGTCGCGTTGCTTGGTTTGTGGAAGGCTTCCACGAACCTGTTGTTGGTAGGGTTGAATCTGTTCAACCAATCAACCTACCTAAGATGACTGTGTGAAGAAGGAATTTTTGTTCTTTGCTGCAATCTTGTCGAGCTTATTTTGTTGGATAGAATGTGCTTGGTTCGATATTGTAGTGGTTGTAGTATCCTTTTGTTCACCTTTTGAACAGATTGTGAAGAAGATGAATTTTTTTGTATGAGATACTACCTTGCGGCATTTTTTAGGTGGAATAGTAGTCAGAACTACCTCTGGTTTTCTGTAGAGATGACCCCCCAGAGAAACAATGACACTGTAGGGTCAAGACTCATAAACAACATGGTGCATCCACATATATAGTTGGCCCAAGTGATCTATATGGATATCGGTGGCTACCCACCTTTTCCAACTAGCTCAAAATAGTTTTCTGACAATTTTGGCAATTTACTATTTTTAGCAGTTTTAACTTCCGGGGCCATTTTGAGGGCCTAAATGAAAGTTTTTCGGGATTGAGCTCCTCAATGATAGCCAAAGGCATGATGGATCCCCCAAAATGAATCTCCTCAACGATACCTTTCCAATGGGCTATCACAAGCCCAAACAGGGCCCACATGACTTTTGGCGCTTCATCTCCTAGGGTTAGGTTTTTGGATGTCTAGGGTTTTTGGCATTCTTGATTATTGTAAAATGGCCTTCAGAGCCTCATTGTAACCTTCTTATTGCAAATTCATGCTAGCATCACATCTCTTCTAAGAGATAAGCCACGACCATTCCAGCAAGCTTGTTTCCACTACATTTTACAGTTTCAACTTATTTCGTTATTAAATAGAAAACCATTTTTACTGTATCTCTGTTATTTTGAGTTAAGCACCTGTTAATAATCTGTATTCATTTTGTTCTTCTCAAAAAAATTGGATCAGTGGTATCAGAGAAGTCTTCTCCTTGTCATCTTAATGCATGTCCCCAACGAGGTCGGAGTACAAAGAGTTGGGTCTCGATCTTGTTTCTCTTGAGGAAAGAAGCTCTCACACTCCCAAGCGACCTCCCATCGCAGGAAAAAAGAAAGATGACAGGACAGGAGATCCTTTCAAACTCTTGATTGAGGAAGACTTCACGCAATAGAGGAACAAGATGATGGATATTTTTACGCAAATCCTTCGGCGGCTACCAACAAGGGATGCATCTTCTTCAAACAGAGGTGTCACTCCCTTCAAGGTACAAATAAACTTTGATATTCCTATATTTGAAGGTCAGATAGATGCAGATGTTGTAGATAAGTGGTTGAATCTACTAGAAGGGTATTTTTCTGTCCATAAATTTTCGAATAAAGAAAAGATTACTTTTTCCCTCCTCAAAGTCGTTCCCCATGTCAAATATTGGTGGGAAACTTTCTGTGAGCAAAAGGAAACAGAGGAAACCTCATTATTTTCAGTCACAACCACCTAGGAATCCTTCAGGGATGCTATTAAGGAACAATACTACCATGTTGAAAGTTATGACGACCTGTATACCAAATGGACCACACAACGGCAAGAAAGAGACCAAGCAGTGCCAGATTTTACAAATATCTTCCATACCTTGCGCACCAAGTTGGGTATCAAAGATTCAGAGTGACATATGGTTCTCAAGTATCATAGTGCTCTGCATAGATACATCCAGACTGAAATGGAATTTCTAGACATCTCATCCTTGGGCATGGCCTACCGATATGTCGTCAAAATCGAGCAGAAGCTCAAACAAAAGACGTGGCAATTTGGGCCTGAGAACCCCTCACAACAAAAGACAAGAAAGGGTGGCCCCAACCCACCAAACAAAGGACAAAGCAAATATGTACAGTATCAAGACAACCAGTCCAAGCTGCAAGCAAAGAAGGACACTGGAAAGACAAAGAAAGATACCAGGAAGTGGTGTGACTTCCATAAGAGCCCTTGGCATAACACTATTGACTGCTTCTCAAAGCAGTCGTTGGTGGCCGAAGTGAAAGCCTCTGAATCAGATGAAGATTATGACTCTGAGAGAGAACTAGAAATGGGAAGACAGATCATTGACGCAGAACCCAGTGCCACCGTTTCTACCACCAAGCTCCATCATGGTGAACCAGACGAGCTAGAAGAAGGAGAGTGCCTCTTCCATTCACAGATGTGGGTAAAAGGCACGCCACTACACTTAATTGTTCATAGCGGTAGCCAGAAGAACCTCATCTCAGCATAGGTCGTCAAGCGGCTAGCCCTGCCAACAACGCCGCACCCACAATCGTAGACCATTGGATGGCTCTACCATGGAAGCGATCTCCCCGTCAGCCAACAATGTCCCATGGTGTATGGCATCAAGCCCTTCAAAGACGATATATTGTGTGATGTTGCTCCTCTTGAAGTTTGTGATGTGATTTTGGGCCAACCTTATTTATGGAAATGTCATGTTGTATATGAGTCCAGGCCTCGTAGTGTTATTATTACTTTGAACATGAAATTGTACAGGATACCCGAGGTAGTCCCACCTAGTGCTATTTCCTTAATCTCTGCTAAGAAATGCAGGAAGGTCATCTCTCAAATGGGGAAGTTTGTCTACTTCGTGATTTGCTCTCAGAATAAGAGAAAGATCACAACCACATCCAGGGTCTCTGCAGTCGACCTCTCCACACATCATAATCAAGTAGATAAGGCCGTGGAAGAATAATCATATATCTTCTCCTCACCTACAAGGGTACCTCTGTGATAGAGCCAACCACACTCCTCATAGTACAACCGCTCTCCTCAGGACCTTCTTTCCTTCTTTCCTTCTCATGAAGAAATAAGAAGATCAAGGTCACTCTCACTGTCAATTTGCAAAAGGGAATCAGGTGTTTCTTCGACTGCTACCTTACAAGAAAAATTCCCTCAAGGCTAACCATTTTCAGAAACTGGTACCATAATTTTATTGTCCTTATAAAGTTCTCAAGCGTGTGGAACATGTGGCCTATGAGTTAGCTTTTCCGAGTCATTCTAAGATCCATCCTGATTTTCATGTTTACTTCTTAAAGAAGGTGATTAGAACTAAGTTTCAAACTAAAACGAACCTTCCTGAGTTGGACAAAGAAGGCTCCATTTGGATACAACCACAAGAAGTTTTGGACCAGCGTGAGTGTCGTCTATGTCAGCGAACCATCAAGGAAGTGTTAGTCCAATGGAAAGATACAACTCCAACAGATGCCACTTCGGAACCAACTACTATTCTACAACAATTTCCTCATCTCAAGCCTTGAGGACAAGGTTGTTTTTAAGGGGGAGGACATGTTAGGGACCTAACCCTTAACGTAGGTAGAATAATATATTTCCATGTAATAAAGGTCAATACTAATAATGCCTAACAATAAGGAAGAATGAGTCCAATCTAAGAAGACCTAATAGAAGCTTCCGCTTCTAGAAGGATCTTCCCCTAGATTTTTCTTTTGATAGACATATTTAGTATAAATAGGAGTCGAGGTTCTAAGAAATTTTGTCTTGGATATTATTGTAATAGATATTTTCTCTGCTGGAGGTTGCCCCCTCGAAGAGGCAAGTGAACATTGCTCTCAGTAATCAAAGTGATCTTCTGGTGTTATTCAGGTATCATTTTCATATTATTGTGGTTTTGTTATGGTTATATTGTTGTTCATATACCCTTTCTAGTTATTTATTTCTGTTCAACATACTTTTTATATCTGAAATATTACAAAAACAACAAAACAAGATTAAAAATTGGTTGAAGATTTGATACCAAATTGTACTATTCGAGAACCCAAAATAGAACAATTGTTGCAACTACAAAACTAACTAAAATATAAAAAAAAGATAAAAGACACAGTCAAGTAAAAATGAGGGAATTTTGTTGGACAAGCATTTTGGAAACAATTTTTAGGGAAATCCTAAGTATGGAGGATGTGTGCAGCAATAGAAGAAAGAAGACAAGGTAGGATAAGAATGTGCAGTAAAGGCACATGCATGTTCTGAAGTGTGTGGTAAAAGTATACTTAGCAGAGAATGAAGAAGGAGAATAAAACAAGAGAAGAAAGAAAGAGATGAAAGAGGGATAAAAGGAAGGATAACATTTCATCATGATAAAAGAATAAATATGTGAAAAATCATGAATAACAATAATCGGGAGTGCAAAAGCAACATGCAGATGGAAAAGAAGGAGAAGTAAGCCTGAACAACAATTCAACACGAGTTTTAATGAGTTAGAATGACTTGTAATAGGATTTTTGGGATAATCAAAGTAGGGTTTTGATCCCTATAATTCATGCATAAATAATAGCTGAAAACATAAATATTGTAGAGAATTATAATGAAACAACACAATAGATGAAACCACAATACCAGAATAATACCTTTATTGATAGGAAACAATGTTCACCTGCCTCTTCGAGGGGGAAACCTCTAGTAGAGAAGTGATCTATTAAAATAATTCTCAAGACAAGCTCCTCTCATACCTTCTACTCTTATTTATACTAATTCTATTTCTAAAGAACATTCTAGAGGAATATCTTTCTATAAATGGAAGCTTCTATTAGGTCTTCTTACATTGCGTTGTTCATATTTATTAAATAGGCCTTATTAACTAGGATGAGCCTTTATTACATGGAAAATATATTATTCTATCTGCATGAGGGTTTAGGGGGTTAGGTCCCTAACATGCCCTCCCCCTTGAAGAAAATCCTTGTCCTCAAGG
>ML782990.1:65114-88647 GCA_009831015.1 Picea engelmannii
TCGAGTAACATAACGCAACAGCAGTTTATATTCAGAAATGTGTGTTCATAACATAACATAATCCAACCGGTTCTTAGGAGTGATCTCCTGTTTATATCTAGATCCTCCCGCTAACAGTCTAAAGCAAAAAATACATAAAGACAAACGAATCCCCGATCCGAAAATAGCTTGGAATCAAGTTTAAAACGGTCTTCACATCTTCATGACACGTAGTGTCACGAAGTGTGAACGATGAAGAATTAACGACTCAGTTTTATCATTATGCCTTCAATCATCCTGTGAGCGATAACTCCATCTGTCATGTGAATCTCTCTGTCTCCCATTCTGACCATAACGCACAGATCTTGAGCGGCTTCATTGGTATCTCCACGGGGTACGAGTCGGTACCTGGTACTGGCAATCCTGTTCCAAAAATAGAAGTGGTACCTAACCCAAGCGACATTAGTTCCAATATCAATTTAAAGAATCAAAATGCATAAAATTAGCTTGAAACGTAAAGATACCTTAAGTAGCCCCATTGAGTGGTAGGGAGATGTCAATTATGTCGAAACAAGGCCAAAAGGAGTGGTACTGGGTATAGAAATGGAGGTCTTTGGAATATAATATAGGCAAAAACATGATCAAAACTGGAGACCAACAAATACATTATATAAATACGATGGTTTATAACCAGTTTTGAATCCTCCAGTTTTCTTGGAGACGGCGGTATTCCAGAAACTAATATTGATTATCAAACCAGATATTCGTATTCATGTTCCATGCCTGAGACAAGTTGCAACCTCTTTCCTTGGCTTGATCTTCCAGATCCTCTTGTGAACTCAGATGAAATTTTTAATCTTCTAGATCCTCTCGTTAATTCGGAGCCGCTCGATGAATTTTTTGATCTTCCGGATTATCTTTTTCAAATTTTTAAAGAGCTTTGAAAAAGAATAAAAGAATGCTACGTTACAAAGGAGGAACGAGTGTCGCAGGAAAGAATACTAGTTCCAAGCACAAGGAACATGCTAATTCTCAAAGCAAGGAGACATGTGCAGGAAAAGGACACTGAGGGAAAATTCCTCCATGGGTCAAGGTGTCAAGTCACAGAGGCAAAGTGATACAAGGCTTGCCTATAAGGCATGCTTCAAAGGTTAAATTGCAAGATACGTGGAGTCGACATTAGGCCAAAGATGCAGAGATGAACATGCGATTAACAAGACACAATGAAACCCCCTTCAATGTAATTTTAATGAGCCTAGAGAAAGTAAGCTCGGTAGTTTTTCATTTTTATAGAGTCTGGAAAATGTAAAAGAAGACTCCAATGAGTACCATTTTTGGAAATAGTCTAGTCGGTTTGAAAAAGGGGTAAACTGACGCTGAAAAGATGTCTATTCAAAACCATTTTAACGAGTGTGACAAAGACAATATCACTCGACAATGTTTTCAATTTTAAGGAGTCTGAAAGAGCTTAACTATGGACTCACAACTTTTTTCTGGAATTTAGTCTCCTTAGCCCGAAAAAGTATAAAATTTACTAAGGAGAACTCTCCCACCGAGAAGAATCTTCGAGTCGTACCATTTTCCTCCATAATCCACAATCTGGAAAAAGGGGTAACCTCATTCCAGTAGATGTTCTTCTGTACCGATTTAACGAGTGTGAAGGAACAAGGTCACTCAACAATCTTTTCAATTTTAGGGAGACTGAAAAGAGATTAACTATGGACTCCGTGGGGGTTCCTTTTTCGTAGGTGGGGGTTCCTTTTTCATTTTTCGTAAGTAATTTTCTTTTTCGTAAGTAATCTACAAGTTTCTTATAGTTTTTAATTTCTCTTTCTTGTGATTTTTTCACAATGAATTTAGCTAGTAAAAAATGAACACACAAAGCTTGCAAGAGAGAAGAGAAGATAGTAGAATGAAATCTAATTGTTTTAATTTTTGAGTAAAATGGTAAAATGAAATGATATACTCTACATGTCTAAGTAAAGTCTCCATAGTAGTGATCTAGAGAGATCTAGACACTCACTGACAGAAACTAAATTAATTTTCCACCTAGTCCTATTTCACTATTTCATGCAATCATCAGTTAATTGAGTCACATGTGTGAAAGTGAGAGAAACACATGCAATCATAATATATTCTCCCTATTGGCCACATGCATGATATATGAACACTCGTGGTGAGGAAACCGGGGTGAACATGCAACCACTAGTGAGAAAGTCGAGGTTTCCATGAACAAGTGACTTTCACTAGTCTAACTGAGGTGTAACTGAATCTAAATTGAAGAGAGGTGCCCTAATTTGTAGGGGAATATTATTGAGAGAAAATATTCTCATATATGGAAGAAAAATTAGGAAAATAATTATCTAGGTGAGTGTGTAATATCTCCAACACACCCCCAAAACACTACTCATGTGTACATGATGAATAGGTTATGATACCCATTGTACAATGAATCTAAGAATGAAACACTGGAAAATAAATAGAGGAAAAATGGAAAGCCTCATGGGAACCTACCCCCTCACAGTACAATGCATAAAAAAGGAAGAAGGAAGAAAGACAATTGATAAGCAACTATTTCCTTCACTCCAAGCGATTGTACAGAAGGTGGAACTTCATCTCAATAAATGTTTCGATGAAGATGTTTGTAGTCTACTCAGTGGATAGAGAGTACTAAAAATTTATGATCATGTCATGTACCAACTCTGTGATGTAATTCATATGGATCTCTATGTGTTTGGTCCATTTTCACTGCATTAGGTCTCTGCAAAACTTGAGACTACTCTGATTGTCACACCAAATGATAGTCAGTCGATGAAACTGGATTCCAATATTGGTGAGGAAGTTTTGAATCCAAAATTCTTGAATAGTGACATTAAATTCTCCTATGTACTCGACCTCTGCTAACAATAGAGAAATAGATGACTTCTTTTTTCTCAACCAATAGATGGGACCAAAACCTAAACTAAGCACATATCTAGACGTGGACTTGCAATTTGTGATGTCACTATCCCAATCAAAATTAGTAAATCCCATGAGATGCAATGCACAACTTGTTACATAGTGTATCCCATAACCCGTGGTGCCCTGAAGAGATCTAAGGCTGCACTTGGTATCCTTCCAATGTAGGTCACATGGCTCCTACATGTACCTGGAAATTGTCCCTACTACATATGAGAGATCTGGTTGGGTGTGGATGAGATAGATAAGGCTCCCCACAAGTTTTCGATACAAGGTGATGTCCATCGCTGGTGTATTCATGTCATCCTTAAGATGTACCCCATACAGAAAGGGTGTGGCTCCTGACTTGTAGTCGGCTAGGTAGAATCTAACCAAGAGATCCTAAATATAATTAGTCTAAGATAGATTGATACCTAAATAATATTGACTAATCTCGATACCAAGGAAATAGTGCAATGGACCCATGTCTGTCATAGAGAACCTATCGTGCATAATGTATTTGACCATAGTAATTGTTGAAACCAAACTTCCTATGATGAGGATGGCATTAACATAGAGAACTAGTTTCAAAAAGGATTCTAAGGTCCTCATCATGTAGACGTTTGGATCTTATTTCTATATGACAAAGTGTTGAGGGAGAAATTATGCATCCATCTTCACATATCATGCTCTAGGTGTTTTCTTGATGCCATAGAGGGACTTCTTCAGTCGACATACTAAGTATGATTTTTTAATGAACCCCTGTGGTTGCTCCATGTAAATATCCCTTGAGAGATCCCTGTGAAGAAAATTATTCTTCATGTCCATATGATGAAATTCCCACCCCCAGGTTGTTGCAATGAAAAGGGCCAATGGAATGGAGTCCATAATTTCTACAGGAGAAAACGTCTCATCATAGTCTATTTCGTGGATACATTGAAAACCCTTGGAAACCAATATTACCTTAGACTTCATCACTTGTCCATATTATTCATTCTTGGTCCTATAGACCCATCCACGTATGAAAAGATTCATGTATGAAGGAAGCAGAACTAGATCCTAAGTTTTCTTCTCAAGGAGAGATTTATACTCCTTCTGCATGGTAGCTTCCCAGAAGGGGTTCCTTGCAGCCTCTTCATAGGTTTGTGAGTCTGAAGCTAGAACCATATAGCAATGCATGTGCATAATTGGTTCAATAGATGTGAGTGCATGAGGAGGATACTGAGACTGAGACATGTTACTCCTCTAATCTGTTGGATCCCTCGAAAGGTCTCTTGTTGCCTTAAGGGTTCCTTGTTCTCACTTGGGCATATGTGGTGGCTCAACATATGCATATTTATCATCGACATGATCATCATATTTTGAATAAGATTTGGAACTCAAGTCTGAACGATGATATGAGTGAGTGGAATCATCATCATTGATGTCTGGTGCAGACAGTGGTACATATGTCTTTGCATGTGGCTCCAGTGGTCCATGCAAGGGAGTTTCCTCAAAATGAACACTACACTAAATGATGAGCCTATCAGTAGAGGGATAGAGTAACCTGTAACCCTTCACACCATTTGGATATCCCATGAATATGCATGTGGTACTCAAAGAATCTAATGATTTCCTCTTTTTAGATGGTATGTAGGCCCATGCACATGATCCAAATATTTGGAAGTGGGTGACTTTCGGTTCATTGTCGCTCCATGCCTCAAAGAGAGTCTGGTCCTTGACAAATGTATGAGGATATTTTTTCTGATTGTGGTTGGCATATTAAAGTGCCTCATCCCAAAGCTTGGGCGGTAGAGATCTTGCATGCAACATGAAAGTGGACATATCCTTGAGAGATCTCTTCTTCCTCTTGGCTACATCGTTCTATTGTGGAGTGTTAGTTATTGTGTGTTGAAGTTGTATACCTGCCTTTGAACAAAGATGATGGAAATATCAGTTCACATATCTCCCCCCATTTTTTGTGTGGAGGATTTTGATATTTCTCATAGACTCATTCTCTACATGTGCTTTGAAGTCAATGAGATGCTCAAAAACCTCGAACTTCTTCCTTAGAAAATACGCCAAATTGTATCATGAGAAATACTAAAAAAATGTAAGTGTTACACATGATTTTGGTCACTCTGGTGATGTCTCTACAGGTGATGTGTTTAGGCTCCCACAAGTACTTTTTCCTTGAGAAAAGTGACTGTTGTCTTCTTCCAAAAACATATTTTTAAGATGAGTTCGCAGGCTGCCTATGTATACAATGCGAGAATCCGTCATTCTCGTAGGCCACCCACACTTAGGGTGTGAACTGTTCGCAGTCTGCTCCATATATAGGGTGCGAACCTGTTTTTAAGCTTGGAAAGGAGAAGAGGTCATGAAGGTTCTAGAAGGGGATCTTCTAGAAATTGAGTTGGCATTCACATGGTTGGCATCCTACTGACTCCTCAAATTTGGTGGGATCATCCTCATCTATGTAACCATCCCTCCTTCTCCTATATATTGAAAGGTTTCTCATGGAAAAGGTTAAGTAAGATTGAATGAAGAATTGGTGAAAGAATTGTGTGAAGAACCATGCTTGGATAGAAGCTTGAAGACTCTATTTGGTCTATCAAGAAGAATTGGATCTTCTTCATACAAATGCAGAGAAAGTGTGTGTGTTGGAACCAAGGGTCACTGAAAGGAAGCTTGTAACATCAAGGTGATCAAGTTGTATCTTCTACTTTTATTTAATATAATACAGTGGCATGTTCCTCTCCCATAAAATCACTCTCATTTTATAACATAACGCTTTGATCATATGCATAGGTTGACATTGAATATACTTTGCTATCTTCACTTTGGTTGGTTTGTGTTGTCTTGGACCTAACTTCACAAGAGAACCGGAGCGAAGCGAGAACAACAGAGACCTAAGGAAGCGATATAAAGGTATGTCACTCATTCCTTCTCATTAGTAGATTCAATGATTACAACTTAGGGAAAGAGTCGTGTCCTGTCCTGTTTTGTTCTAGATCCAGGTGGATATAGGGAGATATGTTAGTGTCCGCACCTATTGATTTGTCCGATAACAAAATTGGCCAGTGATTGAAGGTTTCTTGACTTCAGATCTCGTGAATGATTAATCTTTTCTTGATCATGTTTTATCAATTTTTTACCTCTTGACCTTTTCGCAACAAGGTTATAATCTTCGGTTTTGAAATCCGAGTGCTTGTTTGGTTGGCAGCCTTTGATTGGTTTAAAATTTGAGATCCAGTGTTCTTTTCAATTGTTTATCACTTGGAAAATTGCTACCCATGTGCATTTGAAGAGACTAGTCTTGTTAGTTTGTTATTTTTGTCTTCATTGAAAGATTGGTTTGGGTGTTTGTTGTGTATTTATTTTTCATTGGTTGCTTGTTTTTTCTTAGTTCCACCCCGATTGTTTGGTTTCTAATAAAAACATTTTCTTTTTAAGAATTTTTTTCGAAAATATTGGCGTTCAAGTACTGAAAAAAGAACGAAAAGGAAATTTGCATTGTTCATGGTTGTTTGATAATACATTTCAAAGAAGATCATACATCATAGTTTGTATTGTTCGAGAAAACTCCTGTTTCCCTCCTGTAGATAGGATTCATCGAACAAAAATTTGTATCATTCATTCTTATTTATGCATTATTGGGTCAGAGTATCACACAACATCGGTTTCATTTATGTCTCCCCTTGAGTAACAACAACCTTTAATAAAATTGCGCAATTTTAAAATCCAACTAGTAACTTTTTATAGGACTCTTTTACACCAACATTAGCTAGGCTAGAGCTTTGGAATAGGCAGTGAGACATACTCTCCAAATCACAAAACACACAATAGTATCTTGTGATAACGAGTGTCAAATTCCATTTGCAGCATTTTTTCCTGGGAAGCCCTTATCACACAAGGGTCAAGCCCAAGGTTGCATTGAGATTGACAAAGTTACTCACCCTGCTTTGTTGATATCGGTGTAGAGATTGCATGTATTATGGGGGTCACTTGAAGGTATACCCACGATGATGAGTGGAAGCCTCTCAAGATGATTTCAGGCTAGATACCTTGCCCTTGCGTGTGGATCAGACTGTCGACTGTTCCCCCAGGCATTATTGTTGTTGGTGGTAACCTTCGTAGCCTACCTTCTTAGGGTCTTACACAAGGTGACTGTGGAGGGGCAAGTCTTCACGGTACCTGGAATTGACGTTGGTCAAACTCACTCGGGCTCCTTGGAGGGTATACCCATGATTATGTGTGGGAGCTTGCACCAGGGTCTAAGTCCGTTAAGAAGGTCATCAACGTAACTTTTCCACCATAGCCCAGCCCCTTATTGTGTCGTCGTCACGACGTTGGATTTCATCACCAACTAGTGACTTTGGAATTGGAAGGTCTTGTTTGCTTGGTTTTGCTTCCTATATTTTACTATCACTTGTTGTTTTTTTACCCAAGTTGGCCATAGAATTTATTTTGTAAGATTCTAACTCAATCACAATTGACCCTCCACGTCATTCACATAGAATGCAAGGCCTACCTCTAGAAGATCTGGAAGGTTCTCAACCCTTGCCTACCAACTCACTGGAGGGCTCTCCTCAACAGAGTGAAGTCCAAGATGTTGCCACTCCACAAGTGGAAGGAACTGACTCTTTAGAATGGTTTTGAATTACCAATTCTCGAGAGGACTTCCGACTTCCTACCGACACTGAGAGATGTATCGTGCGAGTGAATTCTTCTGGAGATTTAGTTGTTCAGTCTTCTGGATCACCAACCAGACCTTTCATAGGACCTGAGGGTCAAGATCCTTTTTGGACTACTGGCATTTTTAGACGGGATATCTTTGGCCCAGGAGCAGGTGTTGATATCACTGTCGCACCCAAGAAGCCTAAAGCATCTGATCCAGAAAAAGTACCTTTTACTACTGTCTATTATTTCCCTGGTTCAGACGCTCAGCCAACTGACCACATCTTGACTATCCCTCTAGAAATGATCCATTACATGATGGTCCCAGATACTACGAATCCTCACACCAAGATTACAATAGCTGGCCAAGACCCCATTGGCACACCACTTTCTCCCAAAAACACCCCACCACTTCCACCCAGATATCATGCATTGAATGCTTCTATTCCCACTCCTACACAAATCTCATCCGGGACTCCTGGTGGTTCCACTCCTTCTGGGAACCATCTTCCCGATTTCATTTCAACACTTCCTCCACCCCCTTTCAGAGGATCTCTTCCATCCTCTATCAGAGGCATTGATCCTAGTGGTAGCATCCCATCTTTCACACCTCATTACCAGATTCCTGTTGGTGGACAATTTCACCAAGGAGGCCAAACTCAACCCCCTTTTGCAAGACAAATCCCAGCCAGGACTCAACCCCCAATTGGAGGGAAACCCCCACCGACCCCACCCTATGGAAAAAACTTACCTCCATCCTTGGCCCAATATTCGAATCATATTATACAATATAATCCTCACTCGACTGGGGGGCAACAACCTCAAGCTAGCTCTGTCATACCCCCTAGTATAGGCCAACCCTATCCAGGTACGTCTAATCCTATCTGGGGCTTGAATACTCAACCCCACATCCCTATTCAAGGGTACAACCCTATGAATTACTTGCCTCCACACCAACAACCGAATCTGCCCGGATCTTCGCATTATATGCAGACTGCTTATGGTCCCATTGGTTTACCGATGGGAATCCCTCCCCAAAGTCACCAGTACCCGCATGTGAATAGACAGTTACCTTTATTAGCCATACTGGACCTCGCAGATCTGTCAAGGATTTTAAATGATCTTATCCATAACTCTCCTCAATGGCCCACCATACTGGCCAAACTACCATCTAACATCCCTAAATTCGATGGTAAACCGGGAGAGGATCCGAACAATCATGTAATGACTTTTCACCTTTGGTGTTCATCCAACTCCTTGATGGATGACTCTATTCGTTTACACCTTTTTCAACGAACCCTCACAGGTTCCACTGCGAAGTGGTATATCGAATTACCACAAGGCTTCTTCACCGACTTCAACACCCTTGCTATGGCTCTCCTCACCCACTACTAGTTACTGATTCGCTACGAAATGGGAACCGAGATTTTGAGCTCTTTTAAACAAACCAAAGCCACTCCTATATCTGATCACATTCATGAGTGGTGACAGAGACAACGTCTCATCAAACTCGAACTTCTCGATCAGTTACTGGTATAATGGTTCATGAAGTCATTCGTGAACAACATCGCTTGTGAAATTGCCATGGGTGGAGTTGCCACAGAATAACAAGCAATCAGTCGTGCCCAATACCTAGACCTCGTTTACTCACAAATGAGTACTCTTTATGACTTACTCCCTGACACACCTCGTCCTTCTACTTCTGCTACTTCAACCACCCCCGCTGCTTCTCATGTAGTTGATGGTGTGATTGGCACTTTCCATGCCCAACTGCATTCCATCCAGACCTCTAGCAACAACCCCAAACCCACTTCTTCTAATGTTCAAAATGATCTGTCTCCTACCCCTCCCACCGACAAGACTTCCGAGGTAAATTTTGTTCAATATACCCCCGCCGGAAAAAATAAATCCAAAAAAGGAAAGGGTAAGACCAAGGAGGATAAAAATAATCCACAAACTGAGAAAACCAAAACCCCGCCTGTTGATGATAAGGATAAGCACAAACCCCAATACCCTTGTCTTATCTGTGGTGATGATCACTACACTAAGGATTGTCCATGGAGAGTCAAGGTTACTAAGTTCCTTCAAGGGACCACAAAACCCCCCACTCCCGTCGTATTGTCACAACCCTTCCCATCTCAACAACAGGCCCAATTGGTCATTCATGACCAACCTTCCCCCTCCAATACATCCTATGTCTTAATGTGTATAGGTGATTCAAAGAAGAATGACATCACACTTACCACTTGAGCCAAAGATTATCCTTCCTCCAAAGAGAAGGTTGATGCAATACCTCCTTCGGTGGTCCAACCATCTCCCATGACTCCACCTACCAACGGTCCTCTTCATCTTGAATGACCAAGCCTTGACACAGTTCTTCACCCTCCTCCAAAGGGTGTCGTTCAGAAATTGGCTTTCAATCCTCATGCCCGTGCTACCCAAAACTACAGTATTGTTGAAGATCTGGCCCAAGCACCATCCACGATGTCATCCCTCAAAGTCCTTCAAAGTTGTCATATACAATGGAAGGCACTATTGAAAGCTATTGGTGGAATCAACCCTACATATACGAATTTAATAATTTTTGACTTGGAAGATCACATTCCAAGGTTACCCCCTCAACTCGCATTCCAAGTACAAGTTATTGTCTCTAACAAAAACATTTGTAAGACAGATATTGATGAGGGTGCCTCGACATGTGTCATGTCCATTACCTATTGGAAAGTCATTGGCTCTCCTCCTTTGACTGAATCCCACAACACGCTCAAAGCCTTCAATGGCTCTAGTTTTAAGCCTTATGGTGTCCTACCTTCATTGCCTATTGTTTTAGAGGGAAAATGGTCCAAGTTGAAGTGGAGGTCTTTGACACTCCTCTCGATTACAAACTTTTACTTGGTCGTAGATGGATTGATTCCATGCATGCAGTTGTGTCAACTCTTTTTTGCATCATGCATTTCCCACATCAAGGAAAAGTAGTGACCATCGACCAATTGGCCTTCTTCCACTCTGATACATGTACCGACAACGTACCGTTCATTGCAAACCCCCCCTGGATATGAGAACGTTGGTGTGGGTCTTATTAAATATTCCTCGTTAATGGGTACTTTCCCCATACCACCACCCAATGTTCCACATCCATTTGTCACCTCGATCAACATGATATCCACCTCCGTTCATGGGACCCCCGCATCTTACAACCCATGGATGGTACCCAACCCCGACAATCATCTTCTTTATGGCGACGAAATGCCTTTGAGTCCGTTTGAATCCTCTTATGAAGCCATTCAATCGGCAACCCTTTCTACCCCCTCTCTTGGTCATTCATCTCCACATCCATTCCATGTCATTTTTCCCATGGACGAGATGATTATGTATGTTATGTCCATGGAAGACACCCCTTGGGACAATGGCCATCATTGTTCCATCCTCTTCTTGGAACAACACACCACCGAGGGTTACCAACGGATTTCGACTGTTGTCGTCATTTCTACCATTCCCGAGTCTACACACGATTTGTTCTACAAAGGGAACTTGAGTAATATCTCACCCACTATCCCCCTCAACATATCCATAAAACCTGGAATTGTCAAAAATGTGCACATCGGAGCTTCGTGTTCCCATGACGAATTTGTCACCTACAAGCCTGGAGCTATGAAGAAATGCTAGGTATTGACCCTGACATTGTGATACATGAGATGAAGACATACTAGGACGCTAAACCCATTCGGCAACGACTTCATCCAGTCCACCCACATAAAGCAGCCGCTATCAAGCTTGAAGTTGAGAAACTTCTTAAGGATGACTTCATTTACCCGATGGCTCTAACTGACTGGGTTTCCAATCTTGTTCCAATTGACAAGAAACAAGGCACAATCTGCATGTGTTTTGATTATAGGGACATTAACAAAGCTTGTCCTAAAGACAACTTTCCTACCCCCTTCATTGACGAGATCATTGAAAATTGTGTCGGAAGCAAAATATTCTCTCTGATGGATGGTTTCTCTGGATATAATCAAATCAATATAATACCAGCAGACCAACATAAGACCGCTTTTATTTGTGCTTGGGGCACTTTTGCCTATCGGAAACTCCCATTCGGTTTAAAGAATTTCGGTGCAACTTTTCAACGTGCTATGTCTTACGCCTTTCATGACATAAAACACATTGTGCAGCCATATCTCAATGACTTACCCACTCATTCCATGCACCGAGTAGATCATCCAATACACCTCCGTGCCATTTTCCTTCGATGTCGGTTTTACCATATACGCTTGAATCCCCACAAATGTGTTTTCTGCATAGAATCCAACCGACTTCTGGGTTTTATTCTTTCACATCAAGGGATCAGGGTAGATCCTTTGAAGGTCGAGGCGATTCTCAATCTCCCTCCTCCTTCCTCACTTCGCTAGTTACAAAGTTTGCAAGGGAAGGAAAACTTTCACCATCGTTTCATCCCTTACTATGCTGAGCTAACTCTTGGATTTACATGACTTCTCAAGAAAGGTTCTGAGTTCATATGGGATACCACTACCAACAAAGCTTTTGAAGCTTTGAAACTGTCTTTGACACGTACCCCACTACTCTCCCCACCTGATTACAATCGAGATTATTTCATTTACCTCGTAGCCTTAGATTATACCATTTCTATGGTTCTCGTCCAGGAGGATGATTCTCATGATGAACATGTCATTTATTACTTGAGTCGAAGTCTCACGACTACCGAAACCAAGTATTTACATGTTGAAAAACTGGCCTTGGCAGCCGTCCAAGCTGTTCAACATTTTCAGCACTATATCCTCTCTCGCAAGACTATGGTCATTTCGAACTGCAACCCTATGCAACACATTCTTACATGCCAGTTGCTAGGGGGAAAACACTCCAAATGGATCATAATAATCTAGGAGTTTGACTTGGAATTTGAACGTGCTAAGTCCAAGAAGTCCTTGTTGTTTGCCGAGTTGATATGCGACATTCCTTGCTCTGAAATGGAAAATGTAGCAGCCGATTCATTACCCGATGAATCTCTTTTCCTGATTAGTTTCGACGACCTTTGGTATGAAGATATCATCATATATCTCCAGACCCAGACTTTTCGACCCAATTTGTCTAGCACTGACCGTTGTCGAATACGCTACCAAGCCCGTTAGTATATTATTCTCGGTGATACTCTTTATTGTCGTGGGATTGACTCCATTTTTCGATGTTGCCTCACATTTGATGAAGCCAAGAAAGCCCTCAATGACTGCCATTCTAGAGCCTATGGTGGTCACATTTCTGGGTATGCTACTGCCCAGAAGATCTTACAGGCAGGGTATTTTTGGCCTTCTTTATTCAACAATTGTATCTTTGCGGTCCAAAAATGCCACGCTTGCCAGACCTACAATCATAAAATACGATCACACCCTGCTCCTCTACACCTTGTGGTCTCCGTTGGTCCTTTTACGAAATGGGGTATCGATTTCATGACATGTCACCCTCACTCAGTCGGGGGCATGGATACATTATTATAGCCATAGATTATCTTACGAAATGGGCCAAGGCGATGCCAACATTCTACAATACCGGATGGACTGCAACATTATTCATATTCAATCACATCATTGCTCATTTTGGTGTTCCTCGGACTATCGTTACTGATCATGGTAACCACTTTAGAAACTTCATGATGTCCGAACTCACTGAAAAGTTGGGTCTTCTCCATGAAAACTCAACACCATATTACCCACAAGCCAACGACCAAGTTGAATCTATAAACAAGGTCCTCATTACCATGCTTTTACGAATGATAGGGATTCACAAAATGAGTTGGCACACGATGTTGTTTTAAGCATTGTGGACTTACCCGACATCTGTTAAGTCTTCTACCGGGTTTACACCATTCCAGTTAGTTTATGGTCTAGAATCCATCTTGCCGATTGAATGTGAGATACCCTCCCTAAAACTAGTCATCAAACTTCTCCCAAACACTTCGGTAGAAGAAGAAAGTTTGGTGTATCTCATGCAATTAGATGAAACCCATCGCAATGCCACCCTGGTTATAGAAGCCCAGAAGAAATGCATCAAAGCCTAATATGACAAACATGTCAAGCCATGCGTTTTCTCTGAAGGTGATCTGGTTCTTCTTTATGAACAAGATCAGGATATGCTAGGAGCTGGAAAATTTGAAGCTATGTGGTGAGGTCCTTATATTGTCAGATGGGTTTTGGAGAAAGGAGCTTACGAGTTGGTAGACTATGATGGTATACCTTTGAGTGAACCCAGAAATGGGTTGTACTTAAAGAAGTACTATGCCTAAGATCACCTGTGCATAAGTGCTTGTATTTTATTGTATCATATTTTTTGTGTGTTACTGTAGTATGCTTTTTCGTTATTTGGTCTCTGCCCCCGACCAGTTATGTTACATTGTGCTTGGTTTCCAGATGTTGCAGTCTTCACTACCCCACATTGGCTTCACTGATGGCGCTAGCCGTAGTACTCAGAACCTTGCTTCTACTACGTGGGCGATTTACGCACCTACAAACGAACTTATCAGTCTGCGAGGTGTGTGCCTTGGTCATGCAACCAATAATATTGCAGAATATAGCACCATCGTCGAATTGTTGATTGATTCTATTTCACTTGGTATCTTCCACCTGGTCATATGACTCGATTCGCAGCTAGTATTACTACAGCTAAGTAATGTTTATGCTATTAGAAGTCCTACTTTATTACGAGTATATTTACGAATTTGCCTCTTGGAACATTATTTTGATTATATTGAGTATCAACACATCCCTAGATGTCTAAATACATTGACTGATGCATTAGCTAACTATGTGTTAGACAAACATTTGGGCCATTTATAAACCAATCACACATTACATGTATAACATAACACAAGATAAGCTGGTAAGAGCCATATATATGTATATATTGATCAAAGGTGTTTACAAAAAGTTTTTGTCCAAGGACCAAAATCTCAAAAATACGAAGCCCATGGCTTCTACAAAATAGCGTCATGGATGACGTTCACAATAACACACAACTGCTCGGGCTACCCTAAGAATAAGTCGATTGTTAGACTCGGACACGCTCACGGTATGGTGTTGGTAACATCTAGAGATCTCACCAATAGCCATATCTGGGATGTCAGCAGTCAACCCCTCCAAGTTCTACTCCACTGCCTCGTAGTCTTCAGCATCCCATCTCGCTATTGGATTTGCCTCTCCTTAACGTTGAATAGGATACATCCCTGGAGGTCTATATGGCCCCACATCTGTGTCATCAAAAAGAGATTTTTTGATTAGTTCTTGGATAAACACAAAAACATTTCATATGATAAAACTTGCAAAAACATTTAAAAAGAACAAAATGTGTACTTCTTACCTAAATCACCCCATTGAGCGTCCTTAGGCAGGGCCAAATCCGGATACCCTCGAAAATCCAAACCATCGTATGCATAGTCGTCAATCATCAACATCTGGGGTCGCAACCAGTCGAAAAAAGAATCATTATACTTGATGATGGGCCCGGCTACGTGTCGAGCCATGAGGTTGCACCACCTCAACATCCTTGGATTTTGTGGGGCCGGTAAACCCCAAATCAACCTGTAGTCTCAACAGTGGGACCCTCTCAAGGAAGAAGGACACCAAAAGTGATTTGTACCCAAACTGCTTCAAGTTACCCCTCTTGCACTTCGTCAACTGTCTTCATACTGCGGAGAACTGCATCCGCCCAGTTGAAGACTCAAGGCTCTGTGCACTCTATGGCGTATTGGAAGTAGCTTTGGAGAGCCATGTGTGGAGCCTCACTCCCAGCCATGCGTGCTATAGTGAACAAGATGGTTCGCAGGGTCAAGTCTTGGACCCCCCAAATAGAAACCTTACCCTTGCTTCTTTTTGCCTCAGGAACATAGTACTGGCGACAATACTCACTCATAGGGAGTCTTCCACCTCAGCCACCGGTCAAGCTAGCGTGGTACCCACACTGTGATAACCCTCTTAGAAAATAGATATCCTCGATATCTAGGGTCAATGTATGGACTCCCACGTGAAATAAATATTGGTCCACATCCCACATATGGACCAGGTATTCCAACAATATGAGTTGGGCTCTCATGCCCGGAATCCTAAAGAATTTCAAGAGCCCACAGTCCTGGAGAGTAGCAACTGTACCCAATTCATTCCTAGCAATAGCATCGTCTTCTTCATGTTCTCTTTCTCGCCACTCTAGCATTGTGATGGTCAAGTACCTGCACAAGAGCCATGAGAGAAGAGTTAGCAATTTGTTCCAAACTTTTGCATGATTTTTATTAGGCAAAACTTAACCTTAAAATCTAAGTTTCGGCCCTCGCAGATGATCCTTTGGCACAGTGCAAGATTCTCACAGGTGCTACAAAGGCCAATTCTCACAATTCCCACAAAGCCCGCCTGCGAGAATGCTCAGACGCATAGTGGGGCCCTAAAATGGACTCAAAACCCAAGAAAATGCCAATAAAAACAAAAAATGAACCATAGAAAAGTTAAAGGATCAAAAGCTTACCTCGTTGGCAGAAATGGTTCGTCGAATGGTCTCTTGTGCCCCCTGAAATCGAGCAAAGAAATTCAAGAGAAAATGAGGTGTGTTGGGCAAAGCTTTTGGCAAAATCACAATGAAATGGTAAAAATCCCTTTTTACCCATATTTATTCACTTTTTACTATTTTTTATTGATTTTCTATATTATTTTTATTGCTTTTCTTATAAAACCTAATGCCTAATAGCCTTGTGAGTATGGTTTTCCACAAGTATAGCAACTTTGAAGTCCGAACGAATGAGTACGAGTGTTTTTTTCTTTTTTTGTCGCATGTACAACTACTTTTTAGGGTTTTTCAAAAAACCTCGAGCTCAGTCTTCGTTCGTTCTCACGCTCAAAAATATATGAGAACATAACCCAGTATACCTTTTCTCATCTTTTCATACTCGTTGTGGTAACATGAAAACGAAGAACCTAAGGGAGTATCCTTTAAGCTCTTTTCACGCTCCATAAAAACGAAAAGATTGTCGAGTGATCTTGTTCTCATCATGCTCATTAAAGTATCTGAAGAAAACATTCGACGGGCGATAGTTTATCACTTTTTCGGTCTCGTCAGACTTATTTATGAAAAAGGAATTGAAAGAGTTCTCTTTAAGTGTTTTTCAGACTCTATAAACATGAAAAATCCCCGAGTTTTCTATCCTTGGACTCGTTAAACAAACATCGACAGACCCGTAATGGAACCGAACCACTCCTTCCAAGGGTTCGTTAAATATACTCTGAGAGACTCATCCAAAGGATGAGCTTACATCAACAAGAATATGTTATCCTCCTTAAGCTTGTGTAAAAATAAAGAGATACTCGCCAGAAATGGTGGGGGAAATTTTTGGAAAGGGATGTGTTTTCGTATTCATATTAATGGTAGTAAGCGTCGCTCTTGAACATGACACCCACTATTCGTCATTCGAATACGGGTTGGGAAATCCATTTGTCTCTCGTTTGATTTGTTGCAAGGTCATATCTTGGGTCATCTTTGAGTCAGTGCTACCAAGTCCTTGGTGGTGTCATTCATATGTTCAAGAGAAGTTCACACGAGCCCTCTATTGATTCGGCCATCTACAGTTGTCCATTCTTACTATGTCGGCCTTCCCTATGTCCATTTCGACTCATATTCATACTTTGTCTCATCCTCAAAATCTGTTACTTATTTTGTGTCATTGATGGGGGATACATCAAGGCCATCCTGTGACAAGTCTTGTTCCGTCGACTCCAACTCATCATCCGGAAATGAGACTTAGAAATCATTTAGTATCTTGGAACCTGCATGCCTTAATGGCAGGTCTCTTCACTTTCGACAGGAGTTTCACATCATTGATCCCTGATCGAGATATTTTTACGAGTGCTCAACTTCAGCTCATTCATTCGCATTCATTTGGATTGTACTTTGGTACCTTGGGAGTCATTGACATCAATGGTGATTTCCCTCACACTTGTTAATGGTTTTCATCAATGACCAGTAATCAAGTGGTTTCTACCATGTTCAATTTCAACACACATGATCACATGGCTAGATTTGTACCTTCAGGTGATGAGATTGAAGACTCTGGATCTCATATTTTGATCCAGGCTGCTATGGAGTATGTATAATTTATGTCGGTGCATAGATCCACTTTGTATGTCACGTGGCTATGTCGTCTTAATTTAGGTATTCTCACATAGATCCACAATGTATTCCTAGTGGCTATGTAGCATTTTTTGACGGCATGGATCCATGGTGTATAATTGGTGGCCATGACTTATGTTTGTGATTCCATTAATTTGTGATCTGAGCATGGGAATGCCTACCTCAGAATTGGTATTATATTATGTATATGCTTGATTGTTTATAGGTTTCCGATTAGGCGCACTACTAGTTTATGACACACACACGCAGTTTAAAAAGTATTTCGGTCGTCACAGATTCCAACCTCATACTTTGGGGGGAATTCTGTTACACATGATTTTGGTCACTCTGGTGATGTCTCTACAGGTGATGTGTTTAGACTCCCACAAGGACTTTTTCCTTGAGAAAAGTGACTGTTGTCTTCTTCCAAAAACACATTTTTAAGATGAGTTCGCAGGCTGCCTGTGTATAAAGTGCAATAATCCCTCATTCTCGTAGGCCACCCACACTTAGGGTGAAAAATGTTCAAATTCTGCTCCATATATAGGGTGAGAACCTATTTTTAAGCTTGGAAAGGAGAAGAGGTCACGAATATTCTAGAAGGGGATCTTCTAGAAATTGAGTTGGCATTCACATGGTTGGCATCCTACTGACTCCTCAGATTTGGTGGGATCATCCTCATCCATGTAACCATCCCTCCTTCTCCTATATATTGAAAGGTTTCTCATGGAAAAGGTTAAGCAAGATTGAATGAAGAATTGGTGAAAGAATTGTGTGAAGAACCTTGCATGGACAGAAGCTTGAAGACTCTATTTGGTCTATCAAGAAGAATTGGATCTTCTTCATGCAAATGCAGAGAAAGTGTGTGTGTTGGAACCAAGGGTCTCTAAAAGGAATCTTGCAACATCAAGGTGATCAGGTTGTATCTTCTACTTTCATTTAATATAATACAGTGGCATGTCCCTCTCCCATAAAACCACTCTCATTTTATAGCATAACTCCTGGATCATATCCATAGGTTGACATTGAATATACTTTGCTATCTTCACTTTGGTTGGTTTGTGTTGTCTTAGACCTGACTTCACAAGAGCACTAGAGCGAAGCGGGAACAACAGAGACCTAAGGAAGCGATATAAAGGTATGTCACTCATTCCTTCTCATTAGTAGATTCAATGATTACAACTTAGGGAAATAGTCGTGTCTTGTCCTGTTTTGTTCTAGATCTAGGTGGATCTAGGGAGATCTGTTAGTGTCCGCACCTACCGATTTTTTTGATAACAGTAAGCATGTACCATTCTTTTTTGATGTATAACTAAGGATAAGGTCACAATATATAACTATGGATGATCTCCAAATGAGAGAAAACCCTCCAATCCTTCCCTTTCTCAAACGTCTACTGGGGATGTTTGCGAAGAACACATCCTTGAAAAATGATTTTGGAAAACAATATGTCGGGAAATTGGTGACCATTTCCTGTTTACATAGTTGCTACATGTTTTTGAAGTTTAGGTGGTATATCCCTCATGTCATAATCTACTAGTATCATCTACATGTGTTAGTAGTAAATCATAATAGAATTTAGCAATGAAATTAAAGAAGATATACAAACAAGATTGATGGTTATCATCTCAACTAGGGTATCATCTCCCCTCAGGATGGGAGGACCCCTACATACATAAATAGAAGATAAAACATTGTCTATTTCAACCATTTTGTGGGATGCACTTGACTATAATATTAATGCATTAGGGGATGAGTTAACGTATTTTTATTTTGAACAATATACACTAAATCCCTCCCTTTTGACCCCCGTCTCCCCCAAGTTGAGGTGAACAAATTTGATGGATCAGATCCCACATGTTGGGTTACTCAAATGGAACATTATTTCTCCTTACATGGAATTACTGATGATCTGGCCAAACTTCATTATGGTTTCATCTATTTTGATCTGGAACGCTGGCAATGGTGGGAATGGCATAGAAAGACATGATAAGGGTATGTTTCTTGGACACAGTTTGTGGTAGAGTTATACAAATTCTTTGAAATTGGCACCTATTATCTTGGTTGTTTGACCAATTTGAAGCAATATGGAACAATGGAAGAATTTAGGTTTGTCTTTGAACACTTGGATTTCATAACAAAGGGCATGTTTGATGCCTTCTTTCAAGAATGTTTGAATCAATGGCCTCAAAGATGAAATTCAATCCCAGGTCCTCATGGCTCCCCCTCAAACTTGGTTGGAAGCTAATCAACATGCTAAGGAATAACAACATGTTGTCTCTACTCAGACCTGTAAACCTCCAACCCCACCCCTCCTCCCACTCCCCTCAATATCCAAAAACCTCAAGCTCATTGGCTACATTAAGAATCAAAAGGTAATCATATTAATTGATAGTGGAAATACACATAATTTTATTCATCCTCGTATTTCCCAGGGAACCCATTTCTATATCCACGCAATCAACAACATTGACATCATGATTTCCAATGGAGGTTCCATGAAATGTGGGAGGAATAGTGAAAATGTGTGTCTCCAAATTGGGGCGTATAACCTGAAATATCATATGTTTTCTATTGACATGGGTGGGTGTGATATTGTTCTCAGTGCGGAATGGTTACACACTCTTGGTCCCATCCTCCTGTATTTTAAGGAATTAACCATGCAATTTCAACGAGATGGAAAACAATATAAGTTCCAAGGAATCAATTCAAGTTCACCTGAGATCATCAGTTCCCATTGAATGGGAAATCTCCTCAAAAAAGGTCATTCCAAAATTATTTCCCAACTCCACTCTATCCAAGCTATTGAGACCCCATCAATGCATCCTAACCTCCAATGTATCATCTCCAAACACCAAGCTATTTTTTCTACCCCCTAGGGACTTCCACCTTCTCGTGGTGTTCATGATCATTCCATTTCTCTCATCCCCGAAAATATTCCTCCCAGTGATCTCCCTTATCATCATCCCTTTTCCCAAAAGAAAGAAATTGAGAAAATTGTTGAAGAATTGTTGAGGCCAAACTTCCTATGATGAGGATGTCATTAACATAGAGAACTAGTTTCAAAAATGATTCTAAGGTCCTCATCATGTAGATGTTTGGATATTATGTGTATATGACAAGGTGTTGAGGCATAAATTATGCATCCATCTTCACATATCGTGCTCTAGGTGTCTGCTTGAGGCCATAGAGGGACTTCTTTAGTCAACATACTAAGGATGAGTTTTTAATGAACCCATGTGGTTGCTCCATGTAAATATCCTCTGAGAGATCCTTGTGAAGAAAATTATTCTTCACGTCCATCTGATGAACTTCCCACCCCCAGGTTGTTGCAATGAAAAGGTTCAATCCATATTAATGAGAACAAATGAAAATTACTTACAGGCCTTTGATGAAGGTGCAACAGATTCTTCCATCACTTCTCGTCTAGCCCCTTTGCTCAAGTAATATACACTGATTATGCTTCAATGGCATCTCACTTATGGGATCATAAGTTTGGCGTAATTCACAATCTCCATATATCTTAATACCACTTATGAGATCATAATTTTGGTATCTCTATCTCTATATCCATGTACCTTTCACCATGAGAAGGCCTCCTTATATAAGCTTGGAGAGACCCAACTACTTGAGAGATATTTGGGATAAGTTGAGGATTCCTCTCCTTCAGTTGTGGATCTTCCCTAAGATCATGCCTTGAACTCATATTCGAATCCAACCAACTTCCGAGATTGAGGGTATTCTTCCCTAATTTATCTCAACAAACCAAAAATTCACTCAGAAAGGGCAGGGCTCCCCCAAAAGGGTGCACAGAGCGTTTCAATGCTCCCCCAAAGAAGCCCAGGGAGCACTAGCACTCCCTGATAGTGGGTAGGGGATCTCTTCCTTCAAAAAATCATTTTTTAAGTAGTTTTTTCAGTGGCAAAAGGCTTGTACTCCTTGTTAAGTGATTTCTCCTATTCAAAACCAGTCTTTGAGGTGTCTTAAGTGTCCTGATGATGTCGTTACAGAGATGACATAGGCAAGATAACAGTGTGATGTTTGCGACACTTGCGACCAATATGCGAAACTTGTGATATCTGTAATGACGACACTAGCCATCATTGCAGTGAATTATTTTGAGGTGTAACAGATTTCCCCCCAAAGTGCGAAGTCAGAAGACGATGATGATTGAAGTACTTTGTACACTTTTTCGAGCAAGGGTATAGACTCAAGGAGGCTGAAAAAAGATGCACACAACCATGAAACAAATATTATAACATGTTTCAAACCCAAGGCATGCATACCTATGCTTGAGTGATAAATACTTTTTCAGGTATGGCCGCCATAGAATACACTGCGGATCCATAATTATATTGACAAAAAGGTATAGCCACTAAAGATACAATGTGGATATATGCTCCTATGACCTGAACTGATCGTAGCCATCAAGAATACATAGTGTATCTACAAGACGAAAAGACATAGCCATGACGAATACAAAGTGGATCTATGTTACAGTATATGTGTCAATGTTCAAAGAAACTCCATCGCAACCTGGGAAAAGTACATATAGGAGTGATGACTCAACCTAGGGTCTTCTTACCGATCCCAATGTAGTACGAATCTAACCATGTGAATACATATCATGATGTCGAACATGGCAGAGACCACTTGATTACCGGTCAATGAGGTAAACCATTAACAAGAGCGAGGGAGATCACCATTGACGTCAATGATTCCCAAGGTACTCTAGTACATTCCAACGAATGTGAATGGATGAGATGAAGTTGAACATATGTGGAATCATTTGATCATATCTATCTACTAGAGACAAGTTCATGTGGAACAAAAACAAACTTGAAAGAAACAGGCCAAGCATATATTTATATTAATGAGAACAAATGAAGAGTACTTACAGGCCTTTGATGAAGGTGCAACAGCCTCTTCTAGCTCTCCTTGTCTAGCCCCTTTTCTCAAGTAATCTACATTGATTATGATTCAATGGCATCTCACTTATGGGATCATAAGTTTGGTGTAATTCTCAATCTCCATATATCTCAATACCACTTATGAGATCATAAGTTTGGTATCTCTATCTCTTTATCCATGTACCTTTCACCATGAGAAGGCCTCCTTATATAAGCTTGGACAAACCCAACTACTTGAGAAATATTTGGGATAAGTTCAGGATTTCTCTCCTTCAGTTGTGGATCTTTCCTAAGATCATGCTTTGAAATCATATTCGAATCCAACCAACTTCAAAGATTGAGGGGTTCTTCCCTGATTTATATCAACAAACCAAAAATTCACTCAGAAAGGGAAGCGCTCCCCCAAAAGGGTGCACATAGCATTTCAATGCTCTCCCAAAGAAACCCAGGGAGCACTGGCACTCCCTGACAGTGGATAGGGGAGAGCTTGCTTCCAAAAATCATTTTTAAGTAGTTTTTTTCAGTGGCAAAAGACTTGCTCTCCTTGTCAAGTGATTTCTCCTCTTCAAAACCAGTCTTTGAGGTGTCTTAAGTGTCTTTATGATGCCATTAGAGGCATGACATAGGAAATATGGAAGTATGATGTTTGTGACACTTGCGACACTTGTGGTCAAGATGCGACACTTGCGGACAAGATGCGACACTTACAACACTTGTAATGACGACATTTGCGACATTATTGAAGTGAGTTGTTAAGCCCTAATATTGGATCATTACCCCTTAATTGGGGCATATTATATTAGTAATTTTATTTTATTTATGTCGGATTTAGGCCATTAGTTGTAATTATACCTCCTAGTCTCCTATATATACCAAGGAGACATTTTCATTTT